>VWZO01016000.1:87545-139327 GCA_013396975.1 Bucco capensis | reverse complement strand
ATGATCTCCAGAGGTCCCTTCCAATCCCTAACATTCTGTGATTCTGTGAATGCTCACAATCTGAGGCATGTTCAGATAAACATCTTCTTAGTATTATTCTGAGGATCAGGGGACAAGTGTAAGGCTNTGAGACAGACTTGTCCAGCAGCAGCTCTGTTCATCAGAGCAGCATTTGTCCCAAGCATACTTAAGGAGTCAGGTATGTGTACCCCAGGAGGGTGCTGAGCCACTGTGTCAGGTTGCCCAGAGAGGTGGTGGCAGCCCCATTCATCCCTGGCAGTGTTGCAGGCCAGGCTGGCTGGGGCTGGGAGCAAGCTGCTCTAGTGCCAGGTGTCCCTGCCCATGGCAGGCACAGGGGTTGGAGCTAGAGGAGCTTTAAGGTCCCTTCCAACCCTGACAGTTCTGTGATTCTATGTTTGTACATGTCCTTGAAATTCAAACGTGCTCATTTCTTGGTGTTGGAGGTGGGAAACAGAGCAGTTTCAAAACAAGATGTAAATCATGTGGATTTTGGAAAAAAAAAGAACAATTGTGTAAAAATGTTGACCTGGAAAGTGCAAAAGTCTCAGTAATAGTTAGAAGCCACTGTTGGAGTCATTGGTCCTTGGCATGGGAAGCTAGAAAGCAGCAGCAGCAAGCTGACACCCTGCAGAAAGTGCCAGTGCTCTCTTAGCATGCAAACATGTCCTAGGCTGGGTGTTACTGAAGTGTATCCAAGTATGTAAAAGTATGTTTTGTAATTAACTAGTAAGAAGATGAATATGCTGAGAGGAATGGATAATATCAGCATGTGCCTGAGAGACAACAGTGAGCTTTGTGTGAAGGTCAAAACTTAACCAAGTGCTTGAGCAGAATCAGTCAAGAGAAGCAACAGCAGCAAGATGTGATGGATGTAAAGGAAACCTTTATGTATTCCTGGCAAGAAATCCTTTGAGCAAAACAGAAATTTGCACACTGCAAACATGATGCCCTAAAGAAATTGCCTTAAAGAAAGAGAGTACAGCCACCAGCCAGGGGAAAAAACAACCTAGCAAAAGATTCTGATTAAAAGAAGTGATACAGAAGGATTCTGAAAAAAATGGTCTCTAAAATCTTAGAATATTTAGAAGAAGCTGCATGTTCCTTCAGCTTGGTTTTAGTATATAAACAAGCAGATTTTTCATCTACAGGGAAAAGAGAAAGCTTTAGATATGACATTGCAATAATACTGATACTCAACATTTAAAAGGAAGCTCGTGGAAATGAATCCTGCCTTTCCAGAGGATCATGGATTGTGTGTTAAAAGTTTAATAGGAATGATAGGCTAGACAAAAATAAATGAATCCTGAAGGAGATTAATGTACTTGGGTTTCACTGTGATTTTCTTTCTCAGGACTTTGCAATCATTAATTGTAATGAAGGTGAAGGGAGATGGAATCTGGACTTTCCTTATTTTGTTGCAGAACTATGTATTATTTTAACAGTGAAGTGTTCTCAGAGAGAAGATCTGGTCCCAAGCCAGAGCATAGTCTTGAGTCTAGAAGAGGATGTTGAGTGTGAACATTGACCATATTTCTCTCAGGAGCAAATGTGGGTGCTCTTAAGTAGTCTTCTCTCTGAATAAAAGAGATCATTGATTTGATCCAGAAAATTTGATGATGCATTTATTATTCAAAAGGCTCTATCCTATATTAACTCCTAAGTATTGAGTATAGACAGATGATACAGCAAGTTAAATGTGACATGAGATAAAAAGCCTCATGCCAGAATTACTCACTCATTTTTGTTTCTCTCTCATCAGGTATTTTTAGCTATCTGAATGCTGATGTTGCAAGGCACATTTCGCTTGGAGATAATCACTGAACAGAAGATAACCATGTGGCTCTTCATCTATCAGCTCCTTACACCCTGTTTTGTCTTTGGCCTGACAGGTAAGATGACCTCCCCTGTTAATTCATGTAACTAACTCTTGTTAGTTTTGTGCATTTCAAGGTCAATTGTGCTGTTTGTGTGGCTTTCACTGATTTTTGCAGATACAGTGAATTCCTAACTATGACTAATGAATCTGTAAGGAAGCATCCTTACTACAATGGAAGCCATAATTCAAAGCTTGAAAAAATATGAGCTCTGGACCTTCATTCTTTTTGCTATTCTAATTCAGTATACAGAATTAGTTCTGTCTCTAGATTAGAAAAAAAATGTCTCAGCCATCTAGTTGTGCAGAGATGATCAACCTAGTTAGAAGAATGGAATTGGATAGCTAGCATAAGCAGAGCTCTTCTCAAGAAAGAAAACACTTGGCTTTTGTACAGGCTGCATGAACTGAGACCTGAGCATGTAAAAACCAGAATAATTAAGGTGTGCATATGCAAAATATTGACTGAGGTTTGACAAGTTTAAATAATGAATACTAATGGTTCAGTTTTTTGCAAGGTAAGCTGCTTTAGATACTTCTCTCCTTTGAGGGGAAGGTCACTCATAAAGCTAGTTCTGCCCCATTTCATATGACATTCTTATGTTTCTCTGGGTTCTTTGTGTAATTAATGAGTCTCTAATTGAAATAAGATGCTCATAGTCTTGTTTAATCTAGCCTATTTCAAGCATCTCCTCAATTTCACCACCATGAGATCACATAGTTTGTATTATTGAGTCCACATATCTGTTTACTACTGCAGTGTAAGCTCAAGGCCTTTAAAAACTGCTCCATAGCTCACACGAGTGCTTTTTGGTTTAGTGAGAGCATTATGTTAGTCTATTAAGGGTTTGAACTAAGTTCTTTACTTCACATCTGAGTTTTCTGGAGGCTCTACTGACACCTAATAAAATAAAGACCTTAACAATGCTGTGATCTCATGCTGACAATGTATTTGTGTTTCAAGGGTGAGGTTTTTTGTTAAAATATGATGACACCAACATTAGAAATTAAAATTCATCACTTTAACAGTGGGCTTTTCCTGCAAAAAGAGGCTGTCAGCTCCTAGCTAGTCTGGTTTTGTGATAATCAAAGGTAGAAGTTGGGAATTGTGACAGTGACAGGCCATTTCCCATCAAGAGGAATGTGCACTTACTTGGCTGAAGGGAAGCAAATATTACATGAATCAGTGCATCAGAAGTTTAGCAGAGATCACCCTCTGCAATGAGATAAGATAAATGTTTGTATTCCAGAGAAATTAGTGCTGGGAATGTAGTCTTGCAGATACAGATTGATGGAAGAGCTGGAAGTAATCTGGTCTGGCACTTGCTGATAGAACAGACAGAGTAAGGCTTGCTCTGCAGAGTGCACTTGGAGCAGTGCAAGGCAAATGAGAGCAGCATGGAACATGGAACAGGCTGATGATTGTCAGTCCACTGCCAAAAAAGTTATTTCTTGCTTATTACTGGTAGAATTTGACACTTCTCCTCTTTCCCCTGGCATCTGGGCTCTTTCTAAAATACATCTAAGTTGCCTTTGACTTCCTGGTAAATTCATATCCTGTTGCTAATTCTGAAGGGGAAGCTTTTCTTTCATCTAGTACATTCTGTATAAATCAATGAACCAAAGTGGATCTTCACTTAGGGGAATAACATTGCATCAAAAACAATGAAGAGTCTTTTTCAACAACAGGTTTGTTAGCTTTCTGCCTCCCAAAGACTAATTAAAAGCTGCAAAGAGTCTGTATTTTATTGTGCTTAGTCAATACTTGATTGTATTTGGCTGGAAGAGGAATCAATAGCAAAAGTTGCTCCTGCAATGTTTTTATCTCTGATCAAACTCTTGTACTTTGGGATGTCACCATGCAGAGGCAGCCAGTGCCTGAGTTTCAGTCAGATCAGGCCTCAAGAGTCACCTTGTCACTCTAGTGACTGCTGTGGAAAATAAGCTAATAGTCCAGGGGTAAAAATGTCAACAGCTCTGTCTGGTTTTTAGGGAACCTAATGCCTTATTTTCCCAAGCTTCAGTGCAAGTTGGGAAAGCAAGAAAGCCCTTAAGAGATAGAGCCTGGCAGGGCAGGGCAGTTCTTTCCATGTGTGGATGAGATGTGATTAGACAGCATCCTGAATTTCTGAGTATGTTACTGGTACTTCAGGTGCACTTGGAAGGTTTGTGTGGGGACACTGCTGCACTTTCCCTTCATCCCTAATTTACCATGCAAGACAAGAAGATGTTAGGCTCTTAAGTTACTTTTGAAGGAGTACTTCTGTTTTTAAGGAAGAATCACCTAAATGATTTAAATATCTACCAGGCAAATATCAGTATGTTTAACAAAGTACTATAATTGGCATTTTATTCTTCTTGGCAGTCTGAGAAGACAAGCCAACTGTACCCTGTCATTCTTATGCCTAACTGGAGAAGCTTTCTCTTGCCAAGGCTTGGAGCTTTTCTTACTTGAAAGTTGCTGTAAAGGAGAAATTTCATAATTAACTATGCAGCTCTTCAAGGACTTCCCTGACCCATCTGAGACAGAAGTTATTCTGCTCTTTTGAGTCCAGAAAAGTGGATGCAGCCTTCCCAAAGACTATCTAACCCTTTGGTATAATATGAAGTGGGACTGCTTGAGTGGTTACTCTTTCTGTTGGAGCTCTTTCTGATGTCCCTTTAGCATCTTACTACCCCTTTCTTCATCAGGATGGCAGCATCTTCTTTAGAGATCACAAAAGGCTACCTCATGCTTTTTTTGGACAGGAACACATTACTGCTTGAGCACATAAGCTTTTTGTGAATGCCAAGTGCAACTTTCCCCACTTGATTATGAGAGGAAACAAAATCCAAGCCCCAAACCTTAAATGATATATTACTTGGATCTTCTCTGAAACACATTCACAATTGTTAAAGAGATATATGCATTTTCTTCTAAAAAAACAAAGGGAATGAATATACTAAACCAAAATGACAGTAGTCTTCAATAAACTAGATATTTTTAACTTCCCTTTCTGGCTGTGCTCACACACAGAGTGCTTTCCATAATTATAAGCAGCTTTACTTCCTGACATTATCCTTAATCTAGGAGTAAAATTGATGTTCAAAATTAATTAGATGCATGTAAGGACTGAATTAGCTGATAATAAAATAAATTGACTTGTGTGAAAGTGATTTGGATGACTGACTGTTGGAAGAAGCAAACTAACCCTGCTGTCTGTTGACAGAGCATTTTTTTGCTTGGTGCTCTAACCCACTAAGGGATGCTCTCACCACACATCTTCTCCACATCCCAGGCTCCTGATGCTCAAATCCCAAGCTGACCATCCTCTCCACAGCCCTACAAAACCTTCTTCTCTCCTGTCTGCAGAGAGCCCATAGAAAGGACAGATCAGGAGACCCTGAGCTGAATGAATGACTTCTTCTTGTGCCTTTCTTTTCCCTCTTCTGATGAAGTGACTTCAGATGATTTGAAAATAACTGCCTCAGGTGGTTTCTGGTGGTTATTTTGGATATTTTGTGTTATTATCTCTCACAGGCTTGTGTAGGGACATAGAGGTATACTAATAGAATTTTGTAGCTCATCTGTAAGTACTGGTAGCACTTTCAGATACATGTGTCTTGCTTAAGCAGTGGTTCTTTCAGATGGTTCAGTTAATCAGAGGGCTTTTCTTCCTCTCAAGAGGTGGAAGCCTACATCCTGCTTCTATTCCACTCTTTGCACTGGTCCTTGTCTTCATCAGTGAACAAATTCACCTTGCTAAACTGGCAGAAAACTAACCCAGAAAGCTAGAATTTAATATATTTCCACTCTCTTCAGCATTAGCAGCTACCTAAGAAGTCAGACAAGCATGAGGGGTAATGCAGGAATGCCTAGAGGGAAAATGACAGTGCCCAGCTGAAAAGTCTTGCTTGGAGAAGGGATGACAGGAGGAGAGGGCTATCTTCCAGAAGCAGTGGTTCTTATCCAGGATCTCATCAGCTTCTGGTTTTGTTGATACTTACAGAACTTGATTTTTTTGAGGGACTCAATTCCTTTTCAGTTTGACTGCTAATTAAAAAGTGATTCATTTCAAACTCTCCCATTCCTTTTCAGAAGAAGGAAACAAAGGCTATGGACCTGTTTTTGAGGAGCAGCCCATTGATACCATCTATCCAGAAGAATCTTCAGATGGGCAAGTTTCAATGAACTGCAGAGCTCGAGCAATTCCCTTTCCTACTTACAGGTAACCTCTCTTGCTTTGATGCTCAGCTCTGACCTGTTTTACACAGTGAGTGTCTCAGCTTGTGGTATGAAATGACACAGAGTCTTCAAGGCAGGGAAAAATGGAGAGAGTTGCAGCTTTTCAGTAAGAACCAACCTTGATTCTCTTTGCTAAAGTGTCTAGACAGTATTGAAAACAGGATATTCCTCTTGTGTTAAATCCTTTCAGCTTCTGAAAGAAATACTGATCCAGATGCAAAACAACAGGGAAAAGGTGACCTTTAAAAAAACAACAATTAAGCAGCTGTCTTTCTGCCTTAGGCTAAGGATGAGTGAGGTTCAAATCCTTGTTCTTCTTGATTCAGAACAGCTTTTTTTATCCTATTTTACTCTGAAAGAAGAAGGACTGGCTGTTGAACCTGGATATTCTACATCCTCTGTTGCTTTTCCATCCACCATATTGTAGAGAGATGCTCAAGAATGTGTCAGCTATGCTGCTGAAGACAAGAAAATCCTTATTCTGGACAAATGGTTTTAGTGGAGATTCACCCAAGAGATGATCTCTTTCCCAATAATTGTGGTGTTATTAGCAGAGCAATTCTGCTTGCTTGTGAGATCTTGAGTTTGTTGCCATTATCTTCTCATTAGGTACAGAGGAATGCACTTAAGACTGTAATTATTAAGACTGTGACTAATTTACAACCTAATCATGGGCAGAAAACTGCTGTCACCATACTAAGGGACAGACTCAATTCCTTGCCAGCAAAAGAGATGTATTTCATTAAGTTCTCCTCTCTCTGATCTGCTCCCAGTACTCACTTAGATGTGTGCCTAGGCTCTTGCTTCTAGGGCAGAAAAAGCATATGAATCTTCTGGCTATTTCCTTATTTTAGTCTACCTCAATATATTGTCTTCATTTCTTAGCCCTCCAGCAATTCATGAGCCAAAATTATTCAGTCTCAGAGGCAGATAAGTCCTTTTTGATGCTTTTTCATTGCAGCATAAGCTATCCTCATGACAGTTCTGCCTAGGTATTTCTGAGCAGAGGATTTATTGTTTGTAGTACATGTAATGTGTCTCACAGGACTGAAGTGATATTCTAAAATCCTGTCAAACCTAACTGCTGTTGACTGCATCGTGAATATCCTGCCTTTTCAGTATTTATTTTGAATTTATTTATTGCTACTATCACTTTTGTTATAGTTTCTTTCTATGGCCATTGTCATTTCAGCTTCCAAATGAGTATTCTGTATCTTTCAGTACATCTTCAATAAAAAAGGAAGACATAGGATGTGGGGTCTCATTTTCAAACACTAATGGCTATTATTACCTTATATTATTTACACTGAAAGAACTGTATGATCTTTAAATGCATTGAGCTTGCATCTTTCCCATTTGTCCTGAGAAATGTGCAGTTCCTTTCAGAGAAGGTTATGGTTCCCCCTTGTGGAAATAGAAATAGAGATAAATAGAGATCTAAATCATGAATACTGATTCCCACTCCATGTGTTTTAACTTTCTTTTACATCAGTGGAAATCAGAAAAGGCCAAACCTGGGCCACCAAGTTCCTCTCATAGTCCCTGAAGGGAAAGTCACAGTTACTCTGTGACCTGGCTGTGAGGCTTTACAGTAATTGAGGTGAGAGTTTCCAGCAGGTCTGTGAATTTAGTAAGTAGATCTTCAGTCAGGTGTGTCCCTGCTTTTGCTCTGACTTTACTTGCACCTTAGACTTGATGGAACATTTTCATCCCCTCCAGAGAGTTGGCAAAAAGCTCTTCAAAATGTAATTAGTCTACACTTTGAAGGTACAGAGGGAGGATTTTCTTAGCCACTTTGGCCTTAGCTAGCTATTTGAGGATATGTTTATAATCTCAGTGCTCATAATGGGGTAATGGATCCAAACTAGAAGAGGGGAGATTTAGGTTGGCTGTTAGGCAGAAGTTGTTCCCCAGGAGGGTGCTGAGCCACTGTGCCAGGTTGCCCAGAGAGGTGGTGGCAGCCCCAGCCCTGGCAGTGTTGGGGCTGGGAGCAAGCTGCTCTAGTGCCAGGTGTCCCTGCCCATGGAAGGGGTGTGGAACTAGAGGAGCTTTAAGGTCCCTTCCAACCCTGACAATTCTATGATTCTCTAATCCCAGCTCATTCATAGCCAGCTCAAGCATCTTTTCCTGCATGGTTAGCAATGAGGTTTTAATCTGTGTCACATCTCTGAGAAGGCTGAAGAAGACTGAGACTATTATATCTAAAAGAACAATGGAAGTCAAATCTGTGGCTCTTGCTGAAGAAAAACTTCAACCATATATAGAAGTATCTTAATAACTTCCTGTATAGTTTATTATAATTGATGGATAATTTTTCCAACCCTATTTCTTACCAAGTTTGTGGCTTTGGGGCCAAGTCTTACATCTGTTTTTTCTCTTTCCCTAGGTGGAAACTCAACAACTGGGATATTGATCTAACGAAGGAGCGTTACAGCACGGTGGGAGGCAGGCTGGTTATCAACAATCCAGAGAAGTCAAGGGATGCTGGAAAATATGTCTGTGTTGTGTCAAATATCTTTGGAACTGTCAGAAGCAGTGAAGCCACTCTGAGTTTTGGATGTAAGCTGATGTTTGTGTCAAAACACAGAAATATTACAGTTAGCTTGAAATGCCCAATGATTTACACCATGGTGTCTTCTGCTAAGATGTGCTATAGCTGTATTTACTCTGTAAAAACACTATCTGAAATGCCTTAGACTGCAAAGATCAGCACAAAATAAGTTCTTTAAGCATTTTATATACATTAACATTCAGCTGACAGGATGTCCTTCTCAGTGAGTTATTGTTCAATTATGAATTGAAGAGACTCATGGAGCCAGATCTTGAGATGATAATGTCCAGACTCTTCAAGTGTAGCTCACATGGCTCCTCTGACAGATAACAACCTGCACCACTTTTATTTTTCTGGCATTTGTGATGATGATGACTAAAATACTGTGAAAGCATTCATTGCACTTGCTAATGACAGTTAAAATGAGCAAAACTAGCATTGTGGGTCCACTGGTATTTATTATATTTCTAGATTAGTCTCTAAAGGGCTGAAAATAATAATAATTATTGTAGTAAATCATGGCCAGGCTTGGCGAACGCAGCTCCAGGGAGAGCTCCATCCACGCTCTTCCCAAGCGCTTTTCCCAAGTGCTGCTGGCTGCAAAGGCCAATTTGGGACAGACCAGAGCGGTTGCAAAAGGCACAGCACAAGGACTCCTCAGGAGGTAGAAGCTGCAAGACACGATTCTTTCTGCGCTGTCTTTTCTCCTCCAGAGTGATCCTGCGTGCCTGCTCCAAACCATGGGCGCCATTCAAACTAGTGTGTGTGCAGAGCTGCTGAGTGGAGGCCAGAGGAGAGCAGTTCAGGGCAGCAATATGNCCAATGATGATATGAGGATGATGAAAAACTTCCTGAGGTGCAGGTTGATATAAAACTTCTGTTTTCTTTAAGCTAACTTCCATCCCCAAAAGCTGAGCAGTGGCTGCAAAGCAGGACGTTAAACGCTGCAGAGCTACTTGTGTCTGGGCAACAAGGGCAGTGTCAGCAGCATAAAGCAGCTCCTGGACAGTATGATTTATGGCCTTTGTATGGGCCTGTAGTAAAACAATGCTGGATATATATATATGTGTATACCTCTCTATATAGAGAGAGTTTTCCTCTCCCTGCTTTTTTTGTACTAGATCTGGATCCCTTTCCACCTGAGGAACGCTATGAGGTTAAGGTGCGAGAAGGTGTTGGAGTAGTGCTCCTTTGTGAGCCCCCTTACCACTACCCAGGTAATTCAGCTCACAGTCCTTCATTTCCAACTGCTTAAGAGTAGAAAACAAAGTAGTATTCATTTTGAAACATTTCCTTTCAGTTTACTTAAACAGTAACTTCTGTGCAGCTTGAGAATCACTATTTAGGCTCAGTTTCCACTTTAAATATATACTTGTAGTTGGCCATATGCAAAGGATTTTTGTGAATATGCAAATGTATTTTGATGCTACAAATTAAATGACTCAGACTAATCTGGATAATGGAGAGGAGGCTTGGTCTACCATTCAGAAGACCTGAGTACATGTCACTGTGTCATCCCAGGCTTTCTGCTGGCCTTGGACAGGGCCCAGCTTTGTTCCACCTAGTGAAGTTATCTCCACAGAAATGGTCATGGCCTCCTATTAAAATCATGGAACAGCAGTAGGCATCTCCAGAGAGTCAGAGATGAAGTGATTTATGCTCTGGACGTGCCTTTTTCTAATCATTTTCTACAGAAAAGCTCTGCAAAGATTATGCCTGTGACCTCAAGCTTCTGTAGTTTCACCTCGAGGGCTGAATTTGACAGTTAGCATCTCTTTTACTTGTAAAATGGGATCATATCTTAGTTTTATACTCTGTGTCTGAGTATTGCAAGGAACTGAAGAACTGAGACACACTGCTAGGAAAAAGAGTCTAAGGTTCTGTCTACATCCCCAAACTGTAGAGGGCTTCCCAGCTTTGCTAGTTGAGTGAGGTCAAGCCTCAGCTGCCCATCTCTTCCCACCTCACTGGCTGCATCCAGGGAGGTTGTGCACACTATAGCTGGGTCTCCAGGAGTGTGCACTCCTTGCAGCAGTAGCCCAGTGTTTAGTGTTGGCAAGTATTAGCTGGCTACTGAGACACATTACAAGAAGGACACAGCAGTGTTGGAGTGTGTCCAGAGAAGGGCAATGAAGCTCTTGAGGGGTCTAGAGGATTAGCCTTATAAGGAGCAGCTGAGGAAGCTGGGGTTGTTTAGTCTGAGGAAGAGGAGGCTCAGGGGAGACCTTACCTCTCTCTACAACTACCTGAAAGGAGGTTGGTGTGAGATGAGGCTAAGTCTCTTTTCCTGGGTTAACAGGACAAGAGGAAATGGCCTCAAGTTGCACCAAGGGATGTTTAGATTGGATGTCAGGAAAAATTTCATCACTGAAAGGGTTGTTAAGCATTAGCCCAGGCTGCCCAGGGAGGTGGTGGAGTCACCATCCCTGGAGGCCTTTAAGAAACGTATAGATGCGGTATTTTGGGCCATGGTGTAGTGGCATGGGGATGATAGGTTGATGGTTGGACTTGATGATCTTAGAGGTCCCTTCCAACCTTAATGATTCTGTGATTCTCTCACATACTGCCTCTCCCTAAAATCCTTAAGCTGGGTGTCAGAGTGGAGTGACTGATATGCAGAGAGCATTCGATGGCTTAAGTAGCTGCTGGCATTGATCTGTAGTACTGACTAGAAGCTGTTTTGCTGCAGATGATCTCAGTTATCGCTGGCTCCTGAACGAGTTCCCTGTGTTCATTGTTTCGGACAAGCGGCGATTTGTGTCACAGACCAATGGCAATCTCTACATTGCAAATGTAGAAGCATCAGATAAGGGCAATTATTCCTGTTTTGTGTCCAGCCCTTCCATAACAAAGAGTGTATTCAGCAAATTTATTCCACTGATTCCGCAGTCTGATCGTAAGTATTGATTGGGAATACTTTGTACATGCAGTGTTCTAACTGTTTGTGTTTGAATTTTACTCACTCATAACTACTTTCTGCTTTGTGAGGAGAATCATATTGGCATGTGATAATGGCTACTGAACAAGGTTACTTTGTTTTCCAGATACAGAAGTCCAAATCATTTCCATCCACAAGGAAAACTCTGCGAAAGTAACCTCTCCAGAGTCATTCACAAATTTCCTTTCATATCCTTGAGAACAGAGTTCTCATCCCCAGAGTCTCCAGCTCTTTTTTGTGAGAAGCTCTCAAAATCTTTTCTGGTCTTGGCATCAATTCAAACGAGCATGACAGTAAAGCAGAAACTTGATGTAAAAGTTGATTAACAGCTTTAGGAATGATTTTGTTTTTCCCCAGGAAATCCCCCATGAAAATGGAAAATCCTTTTCCCCTGCCAAAAGTTCCTATCCAAAGCCTAAGGGCTTTGTGTCTCATGGCCAATCCTCTGAGACACCTATGTGAATTAGATTATTCTTCACCATTTCTTCATGCAAACTACATGTTTCTCAAATGGTAACCGGGTGCCCTTTTCTCACAGACTGATCACCAGGATTTCAGTGACCCTTTTATCTATTAAATTTCCCGTATTACAGTGAAGAACTGTGGTTGAATTTGAGTCATTGCAAATCAGTGATCTTTGTCCAAATTTCCCATGCCCAATACTCACAATGAGATCTTCATCTAGAAAAAATGCAAGAGGATTCCTACAGGGATCACCAGGAGGTGGAGTTGATTATATTTGTGCCCTCTTTAAGCTGTAGATTTGCTGGCTCTAGCTCCTTCATACCTTTACTAAGATAATACTGAGATTAAGTTCACAATAATTCAAACTATTCCATCCAGTAAAACAACCTGTGGGAAACAGAGACTCAGGTTTTTGTCTACCCACATACAGAATACATCTTCACCCTGCAAATTTAACTCAATGAGTTTATGTTAAAGAATTTTGCTGTAAAAAATGTTGGCCATTACCATCCAGAGAAAGATAACTAGTTGCTAGGTACAAGTCTGCCTTACTATTTAAAGTTCAGTGCTAAATCAGACTTCCTGGGTGGCCAGGCTGTTTATTCACTGTAAAGAAGTATTTTGGCTCATTTTAAGAAGCGTTTTCATGCACTGTGGTGGTTTTGAGAGCTGTATTCCTTTTCTGCCATGCCTTCCTTGAGAATCTCTTCTTTCCTGTTAGGTGCCAAAGTCTATCCTGCTGATATCAAGGTGAAGTTCAAGGACACGTACGCTCTCCTGGGGCAAAACGTGACGCTGGAGTGTTTTGCTCTTGGGAAGTAAGTGGCTTTTAAAGTTTCTGGAGAGTACTGGTTTGCTTTCATATTTCAGGGAATGAAAAAACATGTTTTCTCATCAAAAAACTTGTTTGTAGTCTGCAATTTCACAGCCAGTTCTTGAACATACTGATTTGTACTTTGCCTTTTCAAGTCCGGTTCCTGAACTCCGATGGAGTAAATACCTTGAACCCATGCCAGCCACTGCTGAGATAAGCATGTCTGGTGCAGTGCTGAAGATCTTCAATATTCAGTATGAAGATGAAGGGCTCTATGAGTGTGAGGCTGAAAACTATAAAGGAAAAGATAAGCATCAAGCAAGAATTTATGTACAAGGTAGGTAGAACAACTTTATTCTTCATGATCTATGTTGCTTTTACTTATGTTGCAAGTATCTCTGTTCTCACACTTGATGTCACTGCTGACATACAGCATCATCCTGACACACAGCTGTTCAAGGTAATAGAGAAGAACCAAAACTTCATGCTCTGAATGCTAGGCATAACATTTGAGTATTAATTGAACAACTACTCAATCTGTCTGGTTATATCATGGCTAGACTTTGGGAACACGGCTCCAGGGAGGGCTCCAGCCACACTCTTCCCAAGTGCTTTTTCCAAGCACTGCTGGCTGCAAAAGCAGTAAATAGATGGGGTTGTTTTTTTTCAATTTCATGTAATTTAACTATCATTTTTTATGACATTACTGAATCATCTTCACAGGTCAGGGTAAGCAGTAGTACATCTTACATCTTGGGACATTCATGAATTCATTATTTCAATTCAATATTTTCTAATCCTGAAAAACAACTTGGAAGTTATTTTGAGACTGTGATAAGACAGAAACCTCTTGATTCTTTCTTGTGCTGATGCACTGCTGAGTTGCCATTTGTGATCTCTGAAGCATCATGGAAAAAGCAGTGGGATTGATTGATCGTAATGCTGATGAAGTATGTATCTGCTATATTTACAAAGTACTGTGTTGTTTTTATTCTTCAGCCTCTCCTGAGTGGGTAGAACATATCAATGACACAGAGAAGGACATAGGCAGTGACCTGTACTGGCCTTGTGTAGCTACAGGCAAGCCCATTCCAACAATCAGGTGGTTGAAAAATGGTTTCTCGGTAAGTGATCACTTAGCTGATGGAAAAGAAGCATGCAGGAGGCAAGTGAACTAGCAGGATACAAATGTTTTGCTGATTCCATTTGTATGAAGGATTCAAATCTATTTATTAAGGTTTTATCTCAGTCTTTTCAGTTTTGAGATGCATCTTTTTAGGCTGTTTGATAATTAGCTCTGAATGATGAGCTTGCTTTTTTCTTTTACCATGTTTGCCACCTCCTTTTGTGTTTAGGAGGTGGATATCCTTTTTTCTTCAGGCCTTTGTAAGTAAATGCTGTTTTCTTCTCCCTAAATCCCTGAAAATAATCCTTTTTACCACATTAAACATGAATGTGTCTAAAAATGTAGGAAAAAATGTTGTCAGTAGAGGCAAGAGAAGAAAGAATAATTTCTAAATAATCAGTGGAGTTCCTATATCAGTTACTTTTGCCTAGTTTTTCCAGCAAAATTCCATTATTTTAGGTGATGTGAAGTTTAAACGAGCACCCTCTGATAACTGAAATTTGTTGCATTAGTAATTTTGTAGAAATGAAGTTGATTTTCTGTGCAGACATCTAAACAGTGCATTTAACATCCATTGCTTATACTGTGTGATGAGCCATTCAAGAACAAAGAGGGCACAATGTAATGCTGCATCTGTTGAGCTCTGGTACCACTGATTTTGGCCAGCAGACAAAACAAAGACAATGAAGCAGCATTGCTTTGGCTGTGTATCTCAAGAAAAAGTATGGGAAGCTAGAGGGAGGAGAGGGATATCACCATCTGCCATATGGAGATGTCTTAAGCCAGAGAAAATAATGCTGTTTCTTAGCTTCAGTAGTTATTACAAACAAGTGATTTAGCAAGTGAATTTCATTGATGGGCCTCATGGAGCTAGGCTTTCACTGACAGAATGTGCTGACTGAATTGCAGCAAGTGGTGTGGCATTCCCAGTAGTACACCAGAAGATTCTGCTGTGTATTAACATTATGTGATGATTTCCAACTGGAAAATAGCAAAAGTAGTTAAATTACCTTGGAAATCTAGTTTCTTTCTAAATCAGGTCATTTTTAATGAGGTATTTCACTTAGCACAAAACAAAGGTTCCTTGTGGAAAATCTGATTTAAATGTTTTGAAATAAAGCAGTATAGAAAATATGTTTCCTTTAATCTATTTTTTTTTGTCAGATGAGTAATATTCTTTTAGTCTTCCTCTCCTCCCTCCACTCTGATTGCCTGACTGACAAGATTGAAAGGTTTATAGCTTCACTTTCAGAGGAAGGTAGAATTTATTACCATCATCTTTCAAAACCAGATTGACATCTGCTTGTTATTTACAGAATACCCCACCACACTTTGTCCATTTTTATACACAGATGAGGTACTTTGTTTTAATTGACTATATTTTCTTTTTCTATTAAGCCCAAGTAATAGAGAATAGTTTATACTACCTTCCAGAGGAATCTTCTGGAAAAACTCCTACTTCATTGGGATTTGCTTTGACCTTTTACAGTTGTGTAACAAGGTGCATCCAATAGAACAGTGAGCATGGCAAAACAAAGCTTATTTGCATAAAATTAACTTCATTTCTTGTTTCTTATCTCTGAATCAGTAGTGTTTGCATTGCTATGGTAAGAGTAGACTGAAGAGTAGATGNCTCTTCATGCATCCTAGGATGCCATTGGCCTCTTGGCCACAAGGGCACATTGCTGCCTCATGGGCATCCTCCTAGCCACCAGCACTCTGAGAGCTTTTTCCCCAGGGCTGTTTTCCAACACATCAGTTCCCAGTCTGGACTGATCCATGGGGTTGTTCCTTTCCAGATGCAGTACTTTACATTTACCCTTGTTAAATGTCATTAAGTCTCTCCCTGCCCATGTCTCTAGCCTGTCCAGGTCACTCGGGATGGCAGCACAGCTCCTGGTGTGCCAGCCACTGCTCCAAGCTTGGGATCATCTGCAAACTTGCTGAGGGAACACTCTCCCCCTTCATCCAGATCATGGATGAATATATTGAACTTTCCTGGCCCCAGCACTGACCCCTGGGGCACACCACTAGTCACAGGCCTCCAGTTAGACTCTGTGATTCTGTGTGTCTGGTGCCACTCAACTGTGGCTTTCCCAATGAAATACTGACCAATACCAAATCTCCCTTTAAAAACAGAAGGGGAGCACATTGTCACAAAGACTGAAATGTAACATGGCTAAAAGCACATCTTACTGGTGCCTGAATGTTGTGGGAGAGACCCTTCTGAACACTGTAACTGGGGGGAAAAAAAAAAGAAAAGAAGAAAAGCAATGTGGCTGAGTGTGAATTCTTGATCACATATAGTGTGTATGAATATCTTGTGTTCTTGATTCTGTGTTGTAGTTCCGGAAAGGTGAACTGAGAATCCAAAGTCTGACCTTTGAGGATGCTGGCATGTACCAGTGCATAGCAGAGAACACCCATGGAATTATTTATGCCAATGCTGAGCTGAAGATTGTGGGTCAGTTGGATTCTTTACTCTATTTGGTTTGGGTAAGGTAGCAGTTGTATTGGTTTGGTAGCAGATTCTTGCAAGGATAAAGCTAAGAATCCTCCCTCAGTGTAGGAGCTGTGTTTTATTAGAGCTTCCTAGCTGGATTTTGGCCTTGACTTGATGGATCAAGTTACTAATTTATATGGAATGTTTGCTGTATTATTTGTGCTGTTCGCTCTTGCCCCTCAGAGGAACTGATAGTGCAGAAGTTATAGGAGGTGCATAGAGCTGCTCTCTACCCTATCACAGTATCCCAGTATGTCAGGGGTTGGAAGGGAACTAGAAAGATCATCTAGTCCAACTCCCCTGCCAGAGCAGGATCACCTAGACAACCTTGCAAAACTGAGAACTGTTTTCTTTTTTGCTCACTCTGCAGTAGTTACTCTGGATTCTTTCCATCTCACTCTTCCAGACTTGCCCAAGAGCTAAACTATTCTTGACTTCAACAATATGTTGTCCTTCACAGTTCTGCCATGACTGTGCACTCACTACCAGCCTGAATTACCCAGAAAGGAGCAGTTTTTGCATGCACATTGTCAAAATTCAGTGTTGGTTAGATGTGGATGTTTATCAGGGTTTTTTTCTCTCATAATTAGCTGTAATTAACTCCTAGCCCTGTTTCCTCAAGCTGTGCACACACTTGCTGGAATGATTAACAGTGATGGTATGCCAAGATGCAGACTAATTAAAAGCATTTTTTTCTTTTATTTGGCTACAAATAAAGAGATAATTAGCAAGCAAAGGTCTGACCTTGGATACATAAGTCTGGTGCTTGCTACAGCCATGTCTCATTCTCTTGTACACCTGAGATACACCTAAGGCCAGCTGGCCAAACAGGAAACTACAAAAAAGGATGAAGGGCACAACCTTCAAGGTTAAAACCACTGAAAAGTAAACCCAACTGTCCTTTGAAAGTAGGAGTGAACAACTTTTCACAGCAACTGATCTCCAGGAATCTACATTTTATTAGAACTGATCAAAAGACCTTTGAAAGGGAAGAACTTCATATTGATTTCTGGGGAGTTTGATCTTGTTAGATTTAATTTAGATGGAGGTCCAGAAATCAACAGAAAGAAACCTCTGGTGTAACACAACATAGAACCACATTATCTTTTTCTTTTTTTTTCTGTTTTTTTGAGGTCACTATCTCCATCTCCAGACATCTCTGTATCATTAGGTATTTTCCTCACTGGTCTGACTGATGGAGACTTGTGCACAGCTCAGTAACTCTGTCATTTCCCTTCCTGTTGCAAACAAGTTGTGTTGTGCAGAAAAAGCACTAACAGCAGCATTGGTATTAATTTTTGCTTTCAGCTTCCCCTCCTACTTTTGAACTGAACCCTATGAAGAAGAAAATCCTAGCAGCTAAAGGAGGTCGTGTGATCATTGAATGCAAGCCCAAAGCTGCTCCTAAGCCCAAATTCTCCTGGAGCAAAGGAACAGAATTGCTGGTGAATGGGAGCCGGTTAGTATGGACACTCTGCAGCTTAACAATCCTGCTTTCTCTTGCCATTTTTCCTCTAAACTAGTGCTCACTTCTGCAGATTTCAGAGGCAGAAGAATGTGTCATTTCAGGAAAATGATATGCCAAAATGTCACCAGGAGTGTGGCTCCAAATAGCTAGCAGAAAATCCAACTTGAACCAGTCTGTCTGGTGCTGTTTGCATTTCAGAGTAGAACTGGATCACAAAACTGTAAGGAAAATACTTGAAATGACTACAAACAAATAAAAGCACACTCACACATGAGGCATCAAATCATGCCACAGTCTATTGAAGTATTTTTTTACTATAGGAGAGTTGATAAATGCACTAGTTAGATGTGAGCTCCCAAAGAGATGTTTGTGGTCTCTCTTTTCGCTTACTCCAGTTCTACTGGAAATAGAATATGAAAATATCAGCATAGTAAAAATATTAAAAAGATACATGTGAAAATATCACTAAAACCCCTAATTTCCCTTGCTGTACTTTTTGCTCTTTCCACAGGATCCGAATCTGGGATGATGGGAGCCTGGAGATTATCAATGTCACCAAGCTGGATGAAGGTCGCTACACCTGCTTTGCAGAAAACAACAGAGGAAAAGCTAACAGCACAGGTGTTCTGGAGATGACAGGTAAACCTCTACACTGCATTTGCTTCTTTCAGCTCCAATCTCTCAATTCAAAATCACTTCTTTTGATTCCAGCATTGCACTGCTTCTGTAAACCATTTTATGTCTTTTCTTTCTGATTTAATTACTCATTAACCAATGAATTGATGCTTTGAAGTGTATTATTCAGCAGAAACTATGTTTGCAGCAGTTCTGAGGCTGTAGCTCAGTTCTCAGGGTTGATTTGTCCATAACAGATGAATAAATCTGATCCACTAAATTGACACCTTTGGATGCATTCATTTCATTTGATAGCTTAGCACTCAGGCTAAGGTGTAATTCTGGGGCCCTGGCTCAAACAGACAAATGGGATTCTTAGTCACCTTCCTGAGCTTTTGGTGTTTTGTTTTGTTAAGCAAATCTGAGAGAGCATTGCAGTTAAAGAAGTATACATTAAATTTGTGAGATAGAGGCATATAGCTATATGATTGCACTATTAAAGTCTCTTCCTTTGTGGATACTGATTGGATACTGAGATCTTTGTGTACTTTAAACCTGAATCCAGATAAATAAATAGCTGTAGAATACAAACAGGAAAGATGGCATTCCTGAACAGCTATCCCTGAGAGTGGAAGAATCATTTATCAAATGTATTTTTAATGTCTGTTCCAGAAATGACACTGGATGTGACAGCTCAGTGCCAGAATTTATCCGTATAATCAGATCATATGAAAGCATTTTTTCTGGCTGATTTATACTGAGGTTATTGTACCAATTGTACTTTCTTTTGACTAGTCAGGTTTGTTTAATATTTGCAGGGGTTTTTTTTTATCATCTGCTATTTTGTATGGCTTAATATTACCCTCAGGCATTTAATTGTTTGGAACGATTGTGTCAATAAACATCCAATCCCTTAATAATGATATCATACCTTCTAAAATCAGGAAGAACTTTTGCATACTCAATCTGCACAGTGACACACTTAAACCACATGTTTATAAACTAGATACAAAGAATTCTGGACAGTTCTACTCTGACTTACCCAAAAGACTATGAGTTTGATGCATGTACCAACATCTTCAGCAAGTATCATGAGTTCTCTGCCTATTTCTAAGAGACATTGCTGGGGGTTATACAACTTTTTTCCTTCTGTTGTATTATTTTCTCTTCCTTTCCACATGCATGCTTTGCTCTGCATCTGTTTTATTGTTTGTCAGTAGATAAATGAAGATCTCAGTCCCTGCAATGCTCTGATGTGACTCAGCCTGATAACTGAGCAGAACTTGCCATCTGTTAGCTACAGGTTTTAAAACATAAGACATATTTTAAGTAAAACAAGAAATGTAACACAAGGCACAGAAAATTCATCATGTGTCTTCCTACCTGAGATATAATCAAAGAACAAGAAGAGCTTTAAATAGCCAGTAATGAGATTGAGAGACTGAGCTATCTCCAAAGGACAACTAAAGAAAAGTTAGGTGTTTGAGTTGTTCTCTTTAGTTTGGTACTTTGAAATGTAGCTGCATGAATAAGGTGTCAACTAGACTTTGAGGGAGCAGTTACAGAGCTGAGGTTACATTTGGTTAACCATTTACTTCTTGGATTTTTCCATGTTTGCTGTTACCTTCACAGAAGCTACAAGGATTACTTTAGCTCCCTTGAACGTCGATGTGACTGTTGGAGAGAATGCTACCATGCAGTGCATTGCCTCCCATGATCCCACATTAGACCTGACTTTTATTTGGTCTCTGAATGGCTTTGTAATAGATTTTGAGAAGGAGCATGAACACTATGAAAGGAATGTTATGGTAAGATGCTATAGATCCTTATTTAATATGTGAAAGCCTGGGTTTCTTTATTGTGAATAGCTGTCTCTTCTGTTTTACTTTTTCTGTTGGTCTAGAAAGATGCAGTGGGCTAAGAACATAAAACAAAACTACAATTTAGACATCATCCAGACATGTAGGCACTTGCAGGTAGATACCTGAAATCAGATATGTAAACTGATCTAAGTATTTTAGTACCTCAGTTTATTCCCACTCTGATGAATAGTGAATATAGCTGGTAAGTAGGTAGCCTCATTTTAAACAGGGTGCAAATTTTCTCCAAAAACTATGCCTGTGCATTCACTTTTACTTAACCATGTTTTTCTCATCAGCCTTTCTGGAATTTGGCACAAGACTAGGCCAGATGGTGGGTAGGAGACAAACAGTCTGTAAACACTGAGCAAGAAGAGTTTGGGTGAAGGCTAAACAAGTTAATACAAAGACACTTGTTTTGGCACATTAAAAGAGGAACCAGAGCTCTTTTATGCTGGCATCTCTGGTTATCTTTCTACAGTCTTCTATCAAGCTTATTCAAAAGGAATGCCTAGAGTAGAAATCCCTTCTCATTCCATCTAATCACACACTGATTTACCTAATATTGAGCAGCAACCTCAGAGTGGTTGCCCACATGTGTACACATTTATGCTGTTGTTCTGAGTTTAAATGATACAAAGATCCTCAAGGTTCTTTTTCTTTCTCAATGTCTCTTTATCTCCATGTGCAAAGATAACTATTTCAGTCTGATTTGGAACACAGCAGTCCTTTGAGGAGTTGGAGTTGCCTCAGTCCTGCTCATTTATTGAGTTAGAAATGTCCTTAAGAAGTCAGAGTGCTCTTTGTCACTGAGAAAACAAGTCCTTGTGCAACAAGCCAGCAGAAGTACACTAAGATCAGCTGAAAAACACTGGTCATCTGTTGAACAAAAGTGTTTATATCCTTCACATACAATTCTGGGTTTTCCACTTCATAATGAAAACAGAAGGAAATTGGATATTTTTTTTCCTTCAGGGGAAATTCATTCTGAACTCTAAAGCCAATTTTAGGGCACTTTGTAGCAAAGCACTTGAAGTGAACCAATCTGGGGCCAAACAAAGTTCTCAGCAAGTGTGCAAGGTGTAATTCTCTGTAAAGACTTTAGGTTCCCAGCCACATGTGTCATCTTCCAGTGCTCTTGGATCTCCTGATCCCAAATCCTGATTAACTTCACGAGGTTTTAGGTGCCTTATTGCAGTGCTTGATTTTAAAAGCAATTTAATCTAGCTTTGCTAGGCTGGCTTAGTCTCTACAGACCTTCTATGGTCTGCAGAGAGTGAGAAAGAGGTGGTTCACTTGGTGTGGGTGTTAAATCTTGTGCTGGAAGATTTCCTTCGATAGAATTTGGAGGTGGTTACTCCACAGGATGCAGAAGTAGCTGAAGGGTGACTTACTCTTAATTCACTTAGTTAAGTAGGTTAAATCCAACCATCAATGAATTTATTTGACAGTGTGTAACTCCCATCTTCCTGAGGGACATTTTTATTGCTTGTTGTGTTCCTTTTAGCCTCAATCAATACTGGTAAAAATGATTGAAGCAGGGGCAGCTTCTTGCTTTGCATTCCTGAGCCTCATTTGTGGCCTTTCAAATGCAAAGCAAGTGTAGCTCATCTCTGTTCCTCTTCCACAGGCACTTCATTCTTCCTCACTCAGGACAGGAGAATTCCATTTGAAGTCTGAAATTGCAGTTTGTGGTTGTTCAGCAATTCAACACTGAAGAAATAACAGATGCAGATCTTTGAATTAAGTTCAATATGAAAGTTTCTATAGGATGTATTTATAGGATATTTTCTATAAGATGTATATTATCCTATTCTTACAGAATCACAGAATATTAGGGGTTGGAAGGGCCCTAGAAAGATCATCTANAACCTCTCTTGCTTAAGGGTTTTTTTCCTATGTGAGCAAAGGGATTTTCTCCTGGTGATGCTTCCATCTCTGGCCATTCTGAGCTCAAGTCACTGGGTGGCAGCTTTGCTCAGGCTTCCTCAGCTGCAAAGCTCTTGTGTGTTTGACAGCAGCAGCCCTAACTGCTGGCCTTGAAGCAGTGGAGTCTCATGCTGCCACCCAACCCTTCATAAACATAAAGCAATATTCCATCATAAATATTGCAATCACTGGATATGTGATGCATGTTCTCTGTGCTCTAATCTCCTGTTGCTGAAGGATCCCCATCTGTCTTCCTGATCATATTACTGTTAATTGATGTCACAATGCAGATCAGCATGCTGAAACTTGATACAGCTACAGATTTCAGTTCTCTAACTAATACTAAAATTGTTGTCACACACAGATAATGGAATGCTAATGAAATTCATGTAAATACCTGTGTAAGTCTTCTGTCTGGTAGTGGAAGCTTTGGTATCTCTATCATTTGCTAAAGACAACACTAATTTGCATTGCATTAGTACAAAGTCATTTCTCAAAACAATATTTGTCAGTGTTGCTTTGATTGCCTGTGACAGTGATATTTAAAATGAAAAATATCTCTATGAATTGTTTAGCTTTTGAACAGTCAGATGGAGTCTCCAAAATCTTCCTGTTGAATTGAATAACTTTGACTTTATGCATGGTTTTTCCTCTGATTGATTGATTGAGGAACTAAACATGAACACTTCCTTTCAAATCTCATATTGATACAGCACTTCAAGTTATCTGGAAGCCTGATGTGAACTCATTTGTTTAATGGATCTGCTTTTTTGTCATGTATCTTTAAAGACTGGGATAATTCTAATATATGAGTTTAAAAATATACACTATCCCAAAAAGTGTACTCTTTTAATTTTATTACCAAAAAAAACCCTTTTCAATATGTGATGTGTAGCTATTTTTTATGCTTTTAGAGGCACACTAGTCCAGTTATGGGATAATCAAGAAGAAGAGCTCCATAATTTAACAAGTCAGATGATACTAAGTGTTAAAAGCCAGATTTTGCTTAGCCAGTACATTTCTATGCTGCTGCACAGATATTTATCTAACAGGACATCAGCACCTTTAACACTTTAAGCTCCAGTTAAGGGCTTAAGGTATTGGACCAGAGCTTGGCACCAGCAAGAATGAGGTCATTTTAGAAAGCAGCTCATGGAACTGGGTCCAGTACTGTTCAATATATTCATTAATGATTTGGATGAAGGGGTAGAGTGTTCCCTCAGCAAGTTTGCAGATGATCCCAAGCTTGGAGCAGTGGCTGGCACACCAGGAGCTGTGCTGCCATCCAGAGTGGCCTGGACAGGCTAGAGACATGGGCAGGGAGAAACTTGATGAAATTTAACAAGGGTAAATGTAAAGTACTGCATCTGGAAAGGAACAACCCCATGGATCAGTCCAGACTGGGAACTGATGTGTTGGAGAACAGCCCTGGGGAAAAAGCTCTAGGAGTGCTGGTGGCTAGGAGGATGCCCATGAGGCAGCAATGTGCCCTTGTGGCCAAGAGGCCAATGGCATCCTAGGATGCATTAAGAGGAGCGTGGCCAGCAGAGCCAGAGAGGTTCTTCTCCCCTCTCCTGTGCCCTGGGGAGGCCTCCCCTGGAATCCTGTGTCCAGTTCTGAACAGTTGTTCAGGAAGCATGGCCAAGTAATGAGCTGAGCTACTGCTGCTTCTCAGAAAGAGTCACAGGACTCTGCAAAGGCACTGTCTCAGTGCATTGCTTTCAGTGCCTTGATGTATTAGAGAGCTGCTTGAGGCATGAGTGAGTTGGAAGTCACATCATTTGGCTAGGTTTGGGGTAAAATTTAGAGGCTAGGGCCTAATAGTAATGTAGTGAGCATGGAATGAGATGGATGGAGTCAGTGGTTAAGAGCAAGGAGGGGAAGGAAAGCAGAAGACATAGCACTGAGGGTGAAGCCAACAAGCAGTTAGCTCTGACAGAAGCCTTTGAGGAAACCTATTATTAATCCACAGTGCTATTTCCAACACAGAACTGTAGTCTCTCTAGAGGACCAAAATATGCCAGTTATAAAAAAATACACTGCAGAATCAGTTGGCTGTAACTTTATGTGCTTGTGAGACTCCACAAACTACCATCCTTAGTTAGGTAGCAGGAGCTGAGAAAGCCAGCTGTGAGCCCTACTCAGAGAAATGTAGCTAGCAGTGTATTGTGAGGTTTTTTGTTATCAGCCTTAAAGTTGTGGCCCATGAGTATGAATGAAAAAGTGCCAAGGCTTTTTCTGCTGTTGGAAATAACAGAGCATATTACCAGAGGGCTGCTGGTACAAAGCAGAGTGTCCTCAGGCATTCTCAGTGGTATGCTGAATGGGGAAGAATAATATGTTTGTTGGAAATGTTTCCCAGTCCACATTTCAGGGGTATAATTAGCACTGTACTTCCTTGGCAGATAAATATAGTTCACTGAAGGAAGAGATTCTTCAGTGGCAAGGACTCTGTCATCGTTATCCTGCTGAGTTCTTTATTTCCCCCTAACTTTCCTGCCAGCCATGGCTTAGAAAACAAAGTGAGCTAAGCTGGTTTGTGACTAGGATTGAGGCAATAGAATTTCTGCTGCTGGTGGTGTCCCCATGTCATTTTTGATCTCAGGATCAGGAAAGCAGCTATAATCACCTTAACATTAGCATTCGTCAGCAGCTGTTGGATTATCTATTCCACTTGTCTCTGCCACATAGCAGATCCTCTACTGCCAGCAAGAAAACAATTCAGGTGAACTCAGAGTTAATAATTTTAGGTACAAGTAGTAGAAAACCATATTTTAAATTACTGCTAGGTTTGGAAAAACTGATGTCAGCACCAAGAATTCTATCTCCTGCACGTGACTTCTTATTGATTCTCTTATCTTTCCTCTACAGTTATTAAACACTTCTGAAGCTCAGATGTCTGGATTTTAAACCTGAAGTAAAAGTAAAAAACACTCTGTCTCTGCTCATCAGCTTCTTTTAATTCTGCCAAGTTAATTTTATTCTTGCCAAGGGCTTGTTAGCTCCATGCTATCCTAAGTTTCCTTATTGTCTCTGATGTCCCAACAGGAGCAGATACTGCTTTCAGTCACAAGACTAGATACCTCTAAATGCTTTTGGATCACACAGGAGAATATTCTGATGGTTTTCAGTAGTGTAGTGCCCTGGCAAAGGTGATAGTCAAAAGAGAGCTATGAATCTCAGAAATAGGTCATACAGTGCTATTTTTGACATCACTATTAAAGCATAAATATAGGGCTCCTAGGATGAAAGTCTGTGCTTGAAACTTGGTAAATAACTGAGGGTGAACCACAGATAGCCTTGGAACATCCCTGAGTGCTGCTATCACTCTTTCCAGTTTGTGATTCAGTTTTCTCTTAAGTTAAGGCAGGCATTTTTAAACTTTTTAAAGCTGAGGTTTCTGAATGAAAACATAGAGTGCATTCATATCTAATTTGTGGGCAGAATTTGCTGATGCCCATGCTCTTTATTTGCTTTGTAAGCTCTTCTTTACCCACCAAGAACTTGGGCTTCTTCTGAGTTATGGAAAGCTTCATCACCAACTGCATAAAACCTTGCTCCAGGAGAGTTTCTAAACCAAAAGATGCAATACTCTATCTGTTTTTTTTTTTTAATGATGTTGCATTTTCCCATCTGTTTTTCATCATTTCGATTTTAAGGCCAAGTTTCCCTATGGGAAATGCACATTACAGCAAGTATATGAGCCAGCATTAATAAAGAGAATAAAGTTTTTTAATTAAAGTGCCAACACAGGAATTAATGAGTACTAAAGACTATTAGTTGGCTAGCAATTATTCATAGCTATTAAGAATTTGTCATCATTTGTTGTTGAATTAATAGTATTATGATAATCCTAAGTTTATGGACTTCTCCTAAACCTTATTGCTTTGCTCAACCTTTGCTTGTGTTTGTTTGCAGATCAAAGTGCAAGCAATGATCAGAGATTCCCAGGCAGTGGTGTTCTTTCTAGGATGACATTTAGTGTTAATAAACCCAAAGTTTATACAGAGCACTCAAATAGAGAACTGTTTGCCTCTTTTATTAAAACCATAGCCAAGAAGAACAAAAGGAAAATAAACCAAACCCAAACCTGGAACTGAAAACTCCAAGACTTTGAACTTGTGCAGTCTCTGTGTTGTTTTTGGAGAGCACAGGAGCAGGTAGCTGCCTTCTCTGCTCCCATAGAAGTCTTGACACTTCCACTGATTTCTCTTGCTGCCAATATATATACACACATAGTTTAATACAGAAGAACTGGTCAGAAATAGATCAAGAATATTGAGTTGTTGACTGATCTGTTTGATCATGGCTAACAGCACTTTTATCTCTCAAAACCTGAGAAGTTGCAGTGTAACCTGCATTTTTCTCTCAGCCTATGAGTCAAGCAGCTGAAGTATTGCTAGTCAGAACTGAGAAGTTTCTTTCATGTGGGCTTGAATCTCCTTTTATCCAACCAATGGTTTACCTCAGTACTTTCTTAAAGATGTGAATTCTTATGTGGGAACAAAAGAAATTGGTATTAACAGATTTTAATTTGGGCTGAAATTTTATGACAGCAGAATTTGAAGCTGGCATCCCAAATCTTCATTGGAGTTTGGAAAGGAAAAGGCTAGGGTTTTGTGGTTATTTTAATCTCCCCTAAACATAGACTATAAACTGGCATTCTAGTTTCAGAACATTTGGAATACTTTTTCCCCACCCTCCTTCTTTTCAATTGAGAAACATAAACTTGGTAGCATAACTTTAACTCATTTCTTTAGAATCTATAAATGCAGAGACATTCATGACAGCCCAGAATATTTGAGATTGTATTGAAGGTCTTTCTTGTTCCCTGGAGTAGTTCTTACACCTAAATATTTAGCAATTTCTTTTTAACATACCATGTTGCATCTGAATTCCTTTTGTGCTGGCATGGGAAGGTTTAGCTATTGCAATGAGTTATCTCAGTGTTGCATTGTATCAGAAAAATTGGGATATCTGAACAATCTACAGTGAATTAAGAAATCTGAGTGTTGCCCCTGTTTAGATAGAGTGTGGTGTAAATCTATCTGTCAAGAACATTTTGAAAGCAGTCACATAATATTTTTGGGGAGAACTGGTGTTTTGTTCTGAAAGACCTTTAAGACTAACATACGTATAACCTCATGATTTAACCTCACAATCTTTTTCTGGAATAAACTTGCAGGCTAAAGAAGCAATATATTTCAGGTGTGTTATTTTTAAACATTTGTAGCTTCTCTGCAATTAAAAAAAAATGTTTGTGCTACTTTAGCTTGTAAAGGAAAAGCTAAACAGTGTCCTGCTCTGTTAGTAGGACTCCAGGACAGGTTATCATACAGAAAAGCAAGTAGATCATCTGACAGCTGTTTATGAAACAATTATTGACTAATTTTGTGTTCAGATACGGGCTTCAAAAAGTAAAAAGGAGCTAGATGTTGGCTTGTGTAAAAACATTTACTAAGACATCTATTTTTTTCATGTCTGATGAAGAGCAGCGGCAGCTCCTCAGCAACCACAAGACACTCACCAGTTGTCATAGGAATCAGATATATCCACACTTGTTGGAAATAGCAGGCACTGTCTATCAGCTGTGAGGGATGTATAGACATGATCCCCTAGCTGTACAGAGATCTTTCCCAGCTTCACCAAGTGCTGTTTTTGTGACAGATTAAATCCAACGGGGAGCTGCTCATTAAAAACGTTCAGCTGCGGCACGCAGGGAGATACACATGCACTGCTCAGACCATTGTGGACAACTCCTCAGCTTCAGCTGACCTTGTGGTAAGAGGTAAGGTTCTCCAGGTAAAACAGAAGTGTGGCTGGTTTGCACCTAAGCAAGCAGAGTGTTTCTGATTGTTTGGAATATGTTACTTCTCATCAAGAAATGCCAGCAATTTGAAAGAGAAGCACATGAATATGTGACATCCTTAAAGCCTGCTCTGGGTGCTGCTTCTCTTGCAGACATTTAGAGGTCTAACTGAGTGTGTGTTTTCCCTGGGATTTCCTGACATGGGCCATTTTCAGAAATGTTGATAAGTGAGGTCAGAAGCTGTAAGAGATATCTCCTGAAGAAGGAAGGGAAGAAATATCGTGATGAACCTTTCTGTATCTTCCAGCTTGAGAGCTTCTGAAGTGAAGAGTCTTGCAGGAGAATGGGTGTCTCAATCCTTAGCTACCTGAGTCCTTAGAGATGTGCATGTCACTGGGGTGGAGAGCTGACTAAGAAGCCTCATCTTAAAAATCAGCTCTTAGCAACAACTTGTCCTTTGTGCATTCTCTGTGAGGTGTGGCAGGCTCTTTCCACATGCAGTGATGTGTTTGGGACTTACTCTGAAAGGGAGGTCAAGACATTGGTTATGAGCAATGCAGTAGTCAACTGATGTACATTTTTCCAAGGGTACTAGATAAGAGCTATTCCTGGAGCTCAGGAGAAGAAACAATGAGGAATTTTATTGTCAAAGCCTTGGAAATTTCATGTGGTACTTGTTAGATGCAAGAGCATTTATCCTTTGAATCACTCTATAGAGTATTATATATACATTTCCAGTGTGTTCTTCAGTAGAAAGCAAGACTCAAATACTTTGTGAACTACAAGAAAGAATTTTCAGCATATTTATTTTGTGACTTGAACTACCCATTTTGTTCTTTTTCTCAGGTCCTCCAGGCCCTCCTGGAGGTATCAGAGTAGAAGAAATTAGAAACACTTCTGTAGCCCTTACGTGGAGTCATGGAACAGACAACCATAGCCCTATTTCTATGTACAGCATCCAGTCAAAGGCCATAGCCCAATAAACAGTGTAGAGTGGTCACATATATTTCTTTTTAAACAATGGCATATATATTGTTTAAGGAACCAGTCTAAATTTGAATACTTTTGGAGTCAGGAGTGGAATTGCTTACTCCTTAGAAGGATAAATTCACTGAAACCAAGGAACAACAATATCTGGTGGCATATTTGTTTGATTCATCTCATGAAATCTTTTTGCTCAGATTTATGGAGAAAATAAGAGCTCAAGACACTCTGTTCAGATCTGATGTAGAAGTCTCATTCCATACTTTTGGTTGAGTTGTTTTTGTTTTGGTTTTCTGTGGTTCCTCTGTAAATACTGCAGGGAAATATATCCTGTTATTTCTTGTTGAGTTTTCTTAATATCCTCTGGGACTTGTTCAATCAGATTGTTAGATAATTACCTGAATCATGTTGCCATATAATTATCTGTGAGTGTGGAATCAGAACATACTTCTCACTACAGTTCTAATGCATTGTCTCTGGTTTTACCTCACAGTTAATATAGATCACACAACTGTGCTTCATATAAGACAAAACCATAATAACAAAACCAGAACACTCAGAAGGATCTGAAAATATCTGTAGGCCAAGTGTGTAAGTAGATATTAAGCTTTAGGTTGCAAAGTAGATGTTTGAGGGGGTTTAGCACAACTTAGTGAGCATTGTGGTGTCTTCTACAGTTGAAGATTCCTATACTCATGTGTATACAACTGCATCACTCTCTTCTGAGCTTTATAGTCTGGAAAATATTGCCTGTGCCTCTTGATGTGCACATTTAAACCTCTTTTCTGGGGACCAAGGCACAGCACAGCACCAATTCAGTTCCCCACACAAAGGAGAGGTGTGGGAGTAGAAGTGATTAGAAGAAAATGTTTAAAAGTGGGGAAAAAAAAGCATTTAGAAAAATGCAGGCATTCACTTGAGCAGTTTTGGTCTGTTGTTATTGTTCAGAAATAAAGCAGATGAGATTTGGTAAATAAATGTAATAGCATTTATTAGGTTTAGTGATACACCTGGAAAAAACAGGCAGGTTTTGGGAACAGAAGCCTCTCTCCTCAGATCTGAAGTGCAACTAACAAACTTAAAGCCAAAAGTGAACTGAGAATAATTTAACCTAGCTATTTTAATTAGTTGATTTGAATAGAAGTAGTAATGATTTAGAGCATAGTAAAGTGCCATCAAGCCAACATCTGTATTTAGCTCATGACTTTTATATTCTCTAGAGCTGTGAACTTTGAGATTAACCAGTGAAATTAAGCTGTCCTTTGAAGAAAATTTAAAAGACTCTTTTAATAACTATTTTATAGGTTTTTCTTGATGATGAAGACTGAAAGGGCAGACCTGGAATGGCTATCTTGTGAAAAATGGTTTCCTTTTGGTAGCTTAGTGCTTCTGTTCCTTGTTGATGGTCTTCCTGGGGTTATTCTGGTGCACAGAGGTTTGATTTCACCCATGTAGTTCACAAGACTGCTCAGTGGCTGTGATGGAGTCCACATTTTGGCATAGATGTTTGAAATTCTTATGGGAAGGCTTTAATTGAACTGTAGAGAAATATTGTCTAGTTCTGCTTTCACTCAAGTGATATCAGTCTGTAGGAAGCTTGGCTCTGATGATGGCTTTACCACTTTGGGGTGACATGAAGGCCACGAGAAATGGGAAGAAGTCTAGAGAAATGTCTTTCAAGATAGGATGTTGTTTTTTTTTCCCCAGAAGTTACAAGATTTTCCATATGAATTGGAGTCAGGGCCAATGTGGCACAAGCAGAAGTGTAGATTAAAGGTGAGCCACCAGTGAGGTCATCATTAGGTAGAATTTAGGAAGGAAGATTTTGGGCATATTTTCTGACTGACTTCACTACTATTTGGAAAAAAGCAGCAACAGTTTCAGAGAATCATTTGTTCACTTAAAAAAATTTCAATATTACTTCTTAAGCTGGAACCTTGGAAATTTCATGTGGTAGTTGTTAGATGCAAGAGGATTTATCCTCTGAATCACTCTGTAGAGTATTATATATACATTTCCAGCATGTTCTTCAGTAGAAAGGAAGACTCAAATACTTTGTATCTGTTAACTACCAATAAGAATTTTCAGCATATTTATTTTGTGACTTGAACTACCCATTTTGTTCTTTTTCTCAGGTCCTCCAGGCCCTCCTGGAGGTATCAGAGTAGAAGAAATTAGAGACACTTCTGTAGCCCTTACTTGGAGTCGTGGAACAGACAACCATAGCCCTATTTCTAAGTACACTATCCAGTCAAAAACCTTCCTATCTGAAGAGTGGAAAGATGCCAAAACAGGTAAGAAGTAATAAAGTCCATAGGTTTTAAAGGGTTTTGGTTGTTAGAAAGCTTGGCTAATCAGAAAATACTCAGTAAAAGGAAAGCAGGGGATGCTGTTAGTGTCTGCAGACTAAGTTCCAGTTGCATTAAAACTGGCATCCCTAGAGAAAACCCAGCTAAAATTATCCTTCTAACCACTGGATGTCATCATTGTGCCACATAATTGCAGTTGAGGAGGCACCTGCTTGAACACAGGGCATGCTACTGGCTCTTTCTTTGCAAGATTTAGGATAAATGCATAAATTATTGACATATTTTCAAAGTGCTAGTATCTATGGAGAAAAGCATTGCTACACGCTATACAGAACTGTGCAGTCAAGAGGATTCATTATGCCACTGGGATAAACCAGTGCAATTTAATTGCATTTAAAACTGTGCAATTAGGGCATCACATACTCCATCATGGCTAGGCTTTGTGAACACAGCTCCGGGGAGGGCTCCATCCACACTCTTCCCAAGCGCTTTTCCCAAGCGCTGCTGGCTGCAAAGGCCAATTTGGGACAGACCAGAGCGGTTGCCAAAGGCACAGCACAAGGACTCCTCAGGAGGTAGAAGCTGCAAGACACGATTCTTTCTGCGCTGTCTTTTCTCCTCCAGAGTGATCCTGCGTGCCTGCTCCAAACCATGGGCGGCATTCAAACTAGTGTGTGTGCAGAGCTGCTGAGTGGAGGCCAGAGGAGAGCAGTTCAGGGCAGCAATATGGCCAAGGCTGAGCTGTTGGTTCAGGGAGTCCTTGCATCTCCTCTTCGGGGCTCCTCTCTTGCCACAGCCAGGGGCAAGTTGCCCAGAGAGCATGAGCTTAGGCAGGNCAAACACCTTAGGTTAACACACATCACATACTACAGCATTTCTAAATCCCAAGAATATGAAGAGTTTCAGCTAGTGCCTTCCATTTAAGCTGTCCTTTGAAACTGCAGAGAAGGATGCCTAAGAAATAAGCTTTGATGTGTTGGCCTGAAAGTCTCTGTTACATTTTTAGTTGTAAAAGTCAAAAATACTAGGCCTACTGATTGAAATCTTATTTCTCTTCTGAGATATATGTAGCTCTGCTGTATATAATTACCTCCACAGCCAACATTAATCTATGACTTAGGTTAAAGTAGCTTGGCAAATAAAACTAGAAAGCTCTCCAGTTCCTTCCTATCTTGTTTAATAATTCCTGCAGAGTAGATTTCTTTGAACTTTAATGATGTGGAAATTAGAGCTGTTCAAATAACTATATATTAGCTTCAGGATCAATATATGAAGGATGATTCCCTAAAAAAAAAAAAAAAAATAGGGAAAATCACCATAATAACTATCTCTGGCAACACTGCTAGCTTTTACTTCATTTCTGAACTCCATCCAGTTTGGCTCAGAGTTCACTTTCACATGAAAGAAGCCTGATGAAAAGTCCAAATTGATCTCTTATCAGTCTTTAGGCTATCATTTAATGCTGCTAATTTTCAATGGGTGGAACAAAACAAAACAGACTTGGGCATTGCACTTTGGAAACCTTGTTGTTGTTATTTTTGCTTCTCCCACCATTCCCCAAACAAATCATTCATCTCAGGTTGCTTAATATTGAGTTTGTTTTATGAAAGAAGTGTGTTCTACTCCACAGTCTGGAAATAGGTTATGGAAGAAGTTGTTCATGTTGCTCTTTCCATTTAAGGGGCTCACATTCTCATTGTGTTGAGTATTCTTAATTATTCTGGGAATTTGTGGAACAGAAAGATTAAATGAAGAGATTGAAAGGAAAAGGAATGCTAAAGTTATGTGGTGGGTTGAATGCCATAGGAGGTTTGCAGTGGCTCTACTGATTGGACAGAAAAGAGTAAGGATGAAGGAGGGGGGGTGGCCAGGGGGAAGGAAAATGGAAAGTATTTTTCTCCTTCAGGACATCACTTTGGAATGAGACAAATGAATGATGATTAGATAGAGGAAAGTTGTGTCACCAGTCAGTGCTTCCACTGCCCTGCCTGGTTGGGTGTTTTTTTTTCAGCAATTGCATTCATATTCGAATTTCAAATCAGTTTCCTTTCCAGTGCAGAATATCTCATTTCTCATCTCCCTCCAAACCCAAGACTAATTTGACAAACAACCTTTGGCCCACGCAATAAGTGAAAATCCTTTGTCCTTCTAAAACTGCAGAGAACTGTAGGAACAACCCTTATTGTCTGTGAATTGTACAGAGAGGGAGCCATGAGTTATGGTTTTTATTTCTAGTAAAGAACCTTAGCCTTATGACAGTAATAAGTCTTTTCTCAGGAGTTACAAGAAGACTTAACCCTTGTTGGGTCAGAACTAGGTAGCAGGCTGTAAGATGCTCACTGATAACATGCACCAAAATATGGCTCATTGACTTGTTACCAAATGATTGAATCCTACAGTTGCTCATATCTAGCCCTTGTCTATGTGATGAATTCTTATTTCACTGTTTTTACATCCCAGATTTCTCAGTGCATTTGTCTATAAATAAAATCAAATCCAACAGTTACAATATGTAATTAGTAAGGCTTCCTCATAACTTCTTTTGCTAGTTCACACCCAGTTAAAACTAACAAGTCTATAAGGGTTTATCCAGGATAGTGTCATAGTTTCCAAATTCCCAGTCACTGCTGTGAGTATGCCTTGTAAAATGTGGCATCCCTAATTCCCAACATGAAGTTCCTTCCAGCTGGCTGTGTGTGGTTGGCAGAGCAGTGCTAGTTTTGCCAGGCTTGCTGATTTTATTGTAACAATGCTGTTTACTAAAGCAATTCCTTACTTCTTTTTGATTGTTTTCAGAACCAGCAGATATTGAAGGAAATATGGAATCTGCTACAGTGATTGATTTAATTCCATGGATGGAATATGAGTTCAGAATAATAGCAACCAACACTCTGGGGACAGGAGAACCTAGTATGCCCTCGCAGAGAATTCGAACGGAAGGAGCTCGTATGTACACAGCAAACAGCCAAGTTTCTTAATGTGCTGCTTAGTTTTCACACCTGTAATGAATCTATTTTCTATTTTGTTTGTTATTTGAATAAATGCACTTTGTAAGATGCCAATCTCAGTGAAAAAATTCCTCCTGATATCCAATCTAAACCTCCCCAGTTGCAACTTGAGGCCATTTCCTCTTGTCCTCTCACTGTTAACTCTGGAGAAGAGACCTACCCTCATCTCACTACTACCTCCTTTCAGGTAGTTGTAGAGAGCGAGATAAGGTCTCCCCTGAGTCTCCTGTTCTCCAGACTAACCAACCCTAGTTCCCTCAGCTGCTCCTCAGAGGACTTATTTTCCAGCCCCCTTATTTTCCAGCCCTGTTGCCCTAGCTTTCAGAGATTCCCCCACTATATGTTGTGTGTGTGTATGAATGCATACACATGCTTGGGTCCAGAGTGCTTGACTTACAGAAAAACATGCATGTGTTTGACAAGGAAAACATCCATTTGCTGTTTGGTTTGTAATCTAACTAAAGAATACATGTCAAGTTGTGTGTTACACTGTATAATGCCATTTTCCTGTGATTGAAGGTTTGGTCTTGTGTCTTCTTACTCCACATCAAAGATGTGACATTATCTGACACAACATATGCTCTTATCAGTCTAATTGCTCAGTGTTAAAATCTCAGAGCATATTTAAGGATATCCTTTAGGCTTAAGCATGTTCCTTTCACAATGCCTTCTCCAAAATGAGGAATTAGGTGTTATTCATTATCAAAGATAATACCTTCTGGTTTGAGTGGACAAAGGAGATAACAGGAGTGCCCTAGGAGGGAAAAGACTGTAACCAACAAAGCCTCTATACCACTATATCTTCTTTAACACATATCAGTACCCCTGTGCAACCTAGCTATAGTTACAATTGTTGTCCTATAGCTTGAGATTTGAAACTAAAAATGCATAGAAATGAATTTCTGCACGTCCACCTGCTAGGTCATGGTTTTGATTAGATAATGTTTTCAAAAGCAAATGTATTTGCATTGCAGATTGGAAAACATTTGTTAAAAAAGACCCACATAATGGCCCATTAAAAATATTGTTGCTTAGGGAGAAAGGAAAACCAAATTGGTTAAATTAATCTGGACAGGCAAAGAAAAGCCCCAGAACTTCAATACTAAATAAAAGGAAATTACTGCCTGTAAAACTGACTATTAACATCATCTGTTTTATGACTCAACAGCTGTATTTGAAGGCCCAGGAAGCTAAATGAGAAATCTGCTATTCTTCTTGGAGTGCTTTGTGCACAAGAGACATTTCTGAGATGAGAAAGGGAGGGGAAACAATGCTCACAGGTGCAATAGTGGCAGTGTCCTGCAGTTTGCAGTGTGCCACATCCATGGTATTTCCTGTCATCATCATCATGGCCAGGCTTGGCGAACGCAGCTCCAGGGAGAGCTCCATCCAGGCTCTTCCCAAGTGCTTTTTCCAAGCACTGCTGGCTGCAAAGGCCAATTTGGGACAGACCAGAGCAGTTGCCAAAGGCACAGCACAAGGACTCCTCAGGAGGTAGAAGCTGCAAGACACGATTCTTTCTGCGCTGTCTTTTCTCCTCCAGAGTGATCCTGCGTGCCTGCTCCAAACCATGGGCGCCATTCAAACTAGTGTGTGTGCAGAGCTGCTGAGTGGAGGCCAGAGGAGAGCAGTTCAGGGCAGCAATATGGCCAAGGCTGAGCTGTTGGTTCAGGGAGTCCTTGCATCTCCTCTTCGGGGCTCCTCTCTTGCCACAGCCAGGGGCAAGTTGCCCAGAGAGCATGATCTTAGGCAGGCAGGAGTTCTTCATCCTGGAGCCGTGAGCTGCCCAACGCAGCTGCGTTCTCAGCAGCATGGCCTCAAGGCTTGGAATTGCTGCTTGTTCTAGGACACACGGATTAGTCCCAGCATCTGTCCAATGGATGTTTAGGATTGTCCGGAGACAGCGCTGCTGGAAGCGCTCCAAGAGTCGTAGGTGGTGGCCATAGATGAGCCATGCTTGGGAACCATAGAAAAGAGTAGACAGCACAATGGCTCTAGAAACACTGAGCTTTGGACTTTTCTTCAAGTGTTTATTTCTCCAGACTCTTTGATAGAGTTTTCCCAAAGCACTCTATGCCTTTGCTAGCCTATTGTCTATCTCTCTGTCAATCTTACCATCCGAGGAGATGAGGCTGCCTAGGGAATTAAACTGTTGGACTGATTTAAGTTCTGAATCACCAATGATGATATGAGGATGATGAAAAACTTCCTGAGGTGCAGGTTGATATAAAACTTCTGTTTTCTTTAAGCTAACTTCCAGCCCCAAAAGCTGAGCAGTGGCTGCAAAGCAGGATGTTAAACGCTGCAGAGCTACTTGTGTCTGGGCAACAAGGGCAGTGTCAGCAGCATAAAGCAGCTCCTGGACAAGATGCTTTATGGGCTTAGTATGGGCCTTCAAACCCCTTAGGTTAAATAGGCTGCCATCAGTACGATATATAATGAAGATACCATCCTGGCCCTTCGGAGCATCATGCTGAAAAAGAGTTTGAATAGAGTTGGTAGAGTGTGAATAGAGTTGGTATTTGTTGTAGCCTTGCACAAAATGGCATAACCTCCAGTTCTGTAGCAGGATGCAAGGCTTTTTGCAAGAGGTAGTCTGTTTAGTCTCTTGTCTGATTCCCCTCTCAGTGTACCACTGCTATCTCTGGCAGACTGTGAGGCATTCTTGGTGCAACAAAGCAAAATGGTAATGTAGTCTTCCTAGGCATCAGTCAGCACTTCTTGCCATGCCAAAACAGAGTATAAATCAGAAACAGTTTGCACATGAAGTTCTGTGCCCGAGTGGATTTTCTGCCAGGCGCTGGGATTTGTTATGAGCAGTAACAATAGGATTTGGGTACTACAGAAGCAGTAGTGAATGTGCATTGTCATGTAAATATGAAGAAGCTAAATATTTTACTGCAGAGACAACAACCCATTTCCAGACAATGTTATTTGTAACATTTGTTCTGTGTGAAACAGCAACAAACAGTGCTGTGCCTTTGTTGTACTGCATGGGTGACAGTGGCTGGTAAACTCAAGTGTTCTCAGTGTCTTTTTCTCTCTTCTTGTAGATAACTGTAATTTCCCTTTTCTTGGCATGCTAAGAATCTGTGCTGTGATCTTTCTTTTTGATGAAATCTCCTTGCTTCATCAGTAACACATTTCACAGGGAATTCTTGCAAGTCACTGGATCCAAGTCTGCTAGCATGTATTTTATCTTCTAGATGCATTAGAGGAATTGTCTAAGTTAGCTGAGTTATATGCCTGAATTAATAACCTTTTCTTAATGGAGAGAGAAACCTGGGATAGAATGAAGGAGATTTTCTTAAAAAGGATGATTTATAACACATTAGACAGTCCTTTCTCTCCTCTCTGGCAACCTGTTTATCTCCTCTGACTACTTAAGCATTCTAGCAAACCTCTGCTTCTAATTTAGCACTGAAGTTCTATGCTTATATGACTATTGTGTATCTCAGTAACAACAATATTGAGTAGTTCAAGATTTCTCCTGAATTGTCATAAGTGTGTTTAGTCTCATTCTCCACTAATTTTTTTCTGAAAGGCCACAAACAAATAGTGCAAACCATGCACTGAATGGTGATTTCAGTTTCAAATTGATTGTTACATATTTTTCCTCCTTGAAAACATGAATTCTTCTCTGCTCTGTGTTTCTCCTCAGCTAACATCTTACTTCAAGAGTGAGAGAGCACTTGGGAACTAGCCTCGTGCTGTTTTGTGGCCTTCACTGATTAGTGGAGAAAATGCCTGATCAGATAAGAATTTTTAACACAAAGAACATGTTGATGTAGATGGGGCACATAGCTAAAGCATAGTCCCTTGGGGCATAGTTTATAGGAAGCCCTTCATTTCCTAAGCTTTCAGTGATACTCCCTGTGTCCTCACTATTGAGTGACAGCAAATGCATCCCACTTAGTGCCAAAGGAGACTAGAGGACTGATTGGCAGTGGAGTCCTGGAGAGTATCCTGCTTTACCACTCAGCTGTGCACTCACAAGAGGTCAACACCTTTGATTTCATTACACACAAAATCAGTGTAAAATGCAATTAGTGAATTCCTAAGTGCTATGCCAGCTTTGCTCCTGAACATCCACCTATTCTGAACATGCCAATCAAGAAGACATCTGCCACTCATCTAGAATAGGATTAGGATGCCAGTGCTTCAAAGATAGATCTGTGGGTTTAACATTACACATTGTGAGTAAATATGTTGAAGTAGATGGAACTAATCACATTCTATTGAGGTGCAAGTCCTGGGTGCTTGAGCCCTTGGCATAGCAACATCTGGGGAAGCACAAGAACAATACACAGTGCTTCTCTTAAGACCTGTGAGGAGTGTTCCCTTTCAATTAAATACCTGTGGAGAATATTGTTGAGAAGAAGAAGGATTGCTAGCTCTGATTAGAACTGGCATGTTCCCTGCAGCAGTAGCTCTACATTAGTCTTGGCAAGACCACAGACTCTGCAGCTATTACAGACTATCATTATTTTAATAGCTTGTGCCACGTGTGCTTATTGGCCCTGCTACTCAAAAGCAAAGCAAACAGTGATATTTTTTTACTGATTGCACACTTTGTAGTCATTTTTGTTGTCTCTTCTCTTTTTCCTAGCTCCTAATGTGGCTCCTTCTGATGTTGGAGGAGGAGGGGGAAGCAATCGAGAGCTGACAATAACGTGGATGGTAGGTGTTGCCCTGAGATGGCACCAAACCTCTACTGCCTCGTGGCTGATCTTGCTTCTCCTGAAACCCATGAGTCCTGTCAAAGCAGCATTTGGATGCAGTAGCTATAGATTTTTTAGACTTCTCTCCTAAAAATACATAAAAAGGAATGAGGAAGATGATACTTTAGATGTTTCTGTGTTGGGTGTTTTCTAAAATATGATCTAAAGCATTCTGTGCTTTGCAGTAGACAAGGTGCTTTGACAATGGCATCACTCTCATGTACTCTAGCTATTCAGTCCATGATAGTTTGTCTTTATAGCTATATAAGATCTCTTATATAAAAATACTGTCTTCATTTTGATGTTGAAGCAATGGTTTTTAAAATTTACCTATACTGTGGGGAAAATAAAACCACTTCTGAAAACTGGGAAGAAGGAGAAAGAGACAAGATAGCAAAAAAAAAAGCAAAATCCAGAACAAGAGAGCATGAGAATTCATAAGCAAAGTTGTTGTGTTTGCAGAAGTTGCATGGAAGAGAGAATTGAAGTCTGCTGAAGGGTATTTGGGAAATCTAGGGAGGAAAGTAACACAAAATAAAGCCTGTTTCATGTCACAGCCTATCAGTATCCAGCAGAAAGAGTTTCAGGAGCATCACCTCTAGCAAAGGAAGCTGATTCAGTGTTGTGCTTGAAAAGGTTACCAAGTTTATCTTGCTCGTGCCCTCTCTCTTCACCTTGTTGTGAGGGACACAAGGACACATGACACCTTTTGTGTCCTTGGGGAATAGTTTTTCTCAGATTTAGCAGTTTATTGATCTCTCTGGAAAGTGCTTTTTCTTGTGGGAAGTCATACAAAGATGACATAATTCCAACAGCAACTTGCTCATCTTTGTGTAGGGATCCTCCTTGTGATTGTACAAATGTTACTCCGGATGCATTTGTTCTTCATTTTGTATTTAAGGTTGAGCATACTTTGGAAAAGTTCTCAAGTATGACACAGAAATAGTCATATGTTTGGGTTAACACATTTGAGCTTTCCTGTTTTGATAATTGGTTTGATTGTGAGCTTTCTTTACTTTGGCAGAGCAGAAGGCAAAGAAGAACACAAGCAATGGACAGTTGCACAAGCCCTAGATTATTGTTGTTACTTCTTCACAAGTGCTCTCTTACAAAAACTTCATCAAACTACAGAGCTACTTCTTGCATTGCATGTGAAGACCCATCCTCAGGGCATTTTCCAGACAGTGAAAATCAAATTAAACCCAGAAAATTACAACCAAAAGGGTGGTGGCTAATGCAGGATCTGAAGTACAAGCTCATTTCAGTTTATCCTCTACACCCAAGCAGCTTTATATTCCAATTATTTCTTTTACCTCATGTCATGCTTTTTTACATCTGTTCTGGAATGGGTAGCTCATTTAGTCAGACAAATGAAGCATGCCTTCAAATATTTACTTCCCAAGAATCTTTGACTACTCTGTCTAGCAAGTGTTTTTGAATAGAGGCATTAGATTTATGGAGCCTGTCTGACAGACAGCAGTGGATCTAGCTGTAAGGCTAAGATAAATGTGTGTATTGATTCCCCTAAATGTGCTGGCATATGCATATGCTCCTCCAAACAATCCTTAATTAAGAAGAGAAGAACAAAATGTATGGCAGGCTCACATGTTGCTGCCAAGCCTCTTTCAGCCTTTGCTATGATTCATAAGCCCAGCTTGAATGAGACAGCCAGAGATGCAATCAAAGCTTTGCTGAGGCTTTGTTTTGAAGAAGAACTGAGAAAGAGAGCTAGGAGTGGCATGTTAATTCTTCCTCATTTTTCCCCATTTGTCTTTCCCTTTTCAATTTTTTTTTCCTCCAAGTTTTTAGTGAATCCTGCAAACTATTCAGCTGCTTACACCTATTTATTATGTGCAGCCATTGGAGGGCAAGCTGCTTTCAACATTTCATTGAAGACCTTCCAGAATAACATTTCTGTATGCCAGTTCTGGCTTCCTAAAGTTTGCCCTGGATGAAAATCATTCAGAGACCAGGGCTGCATCCAGGCTGCTTGCTTTGGCATCTGAGATAGGATTCTGGTTTATTTTAAGCAGCTACATAGACTAATAGATTCAGAAGATGAGCTATCAGAGGTGACGTAGTCCATAAAGTCTTCTACTTTTTGAATTGCAAGCTTGCCTGTGAATCTAAACTTAGGTCCATGAAGTTCTGTTAGCTCTTCTGGAGAACCAGGTATCCAATTTTCACTTAATATGTAGTCAGACCCAAGCTAGAAAACAAACTAAAACAAACTACACTCAGAATATGCTGACACAGAAAAATTAAACACATGGAATAGATATTCTAGGTTTGGGAAGGGGTTTGATAGCTGATTTGAAGTTAGAGTCTTAGCCTGGTGGCTTGTGGTTAGTGTCACACCTAGAGACCAAATATCCATCTCCTTTCTGGCATGAGGAGTTCCTCACATGTTATCTGTTGGCAATCATCTTAATTACCAATTATACTTAAGTCAGGGGCTAAATTGAGCTAAATTCATGTATTTGGGGCAGCCACATAGGTTTCCTCTTCTCTGTAGGAGATAACATGATGTGTCTTGCACTGACTTTGGAGAAGGAACCAGATCTTAAACTGTTTCAGTAACAGATGTGCTACCACTGCAGAATGAAGATGGTCTGTTTTTAAAGGAAGGTGGTGTGTTTTTCAAGGAGGTGGGAGCAAACCAGAAGAAAATGGAACTTGTAATTCAATGTTTTTACAATGTGCCTATCAATCCTTTCTGTATTGCTTCTGTTTTATTGGAGATCCATTTGTTTCGTTGGCTACAAATACTAATGTTTCATCTTTTGCCTCTTTAGCCTTTGTCAAGAGAATATCACTATGGCAATAACTTTGGTTATATAGTGGCTTTCAAGCCTTTTGGGGACAAGGAATGGAGAAGAGTTACAGTCACTAATCCTGAAATTGGCCGCTATGTCCACAAGGATGAATCAATGCCACCTTCAACCCAGTATCAAGTGAAAGTCAAAGCTTTTAACAACAAAGGGGATGGACCATTCAGTCTCACTGCTGTCATCTATTCAGCACAAGATGGTGAGTAAAGCTTACATATGTGTTTTGCACTGAGGCTCCNACCTGCTCCATCAGCTCCATGGCCTTTGTGTGTTGAGGGCTCCAGAGCTGGACCCAGTATTGCAGAGGAGGTGTGAGCAGAGCAGAGTAAAGATCAGCACTGCCAACATCAGTAGAGAGAACCTGGTCCTTCACACTGATTTGTATAGCAACATACACATTCAGCAAGGCAGGGTGGGTATTGCTTACACAAAACACTTGCAGTTGTTCTTACTAGACAACTTCAGACTTGGCTTTCTGTGTGATGCAGAGCACTTGATTGTGCTTGCTGTCAACATGAAATACACAGAAGGATTCAAGATTCTTCACACAGCTTGTTAACAGCTTTAAGAATGAAAATCTGGTCTTCATTTTAGTCATAGAATCACAGAATTGTCAGGGTTGGAAGGGACCTTGAAATTCATCTAGCTCCAACGCCCCTGCCATGGGCAGGGACACCTGGCACTAGAGCAGCTTGCTCCCAGCCCCAGCCAGCCTGGCCTGCAACACTGCCAGGGCTGGGGCTGCCACCACCTCTCTGGGCAACCTGGCACCGTGGCTCAGCACCCTCCTGGGGAACAATGTCCTGCTAACATCCAACCTAAATCTCCCCTCCTCTAGTTTGTATCGATTTCCCCTAGTTCTAGCACTTCCTGACATCCTAACAAGTCCTTCCCCAGCCCTCTTGATCACCTAAAGCATCCTTGTTATCTTAATACATGGATTTGGCAAATATGTACATTTTTTCCTCTTACCAGACCACACTAAAGCCAATTATTCTAGTAGATCAGTGTCATAATTTACCCCAAATGGTGAAGGAATGATAGTTCATTTGCATCTAGTTTTCAGCATGTTTATAGTCTCATATGAATTATCCTTGCCACATTCTTTATTCTGGTTTGGATGTCAGAGCTATCAATGAATAATTCAATGAAAACCTCTTTGACATTTCACTTAAATATTTCTCTTAATTCTTACTGAGATTCTTTCATGTGCTTGTGATCTTTAAGGTTTAAATAGCATTTCCAAACTTAGCAGGAGAGAGAAAACACTAGAAGGTTTATCTTAAATCAGAAGTGTATACATCATCCTAATTGCAATGTAATCACCTAAACCTGGTTTAAAAAAATGTGGTTTATTAATTTCTGCCAGAAACCCAAAGAATTGCCTATATTTTTCTTTCCATAGAGCAGAATTTTCTGCACAAAGTCAACAGATACAGAGCCATGAGGAGAGAGATGATAGCAAGGCCCCAGTCTCACACTTCTGACTCTCTTCTTTACTCTCTGTATGTTAGGGGAGATTTATCTTCATGATTCCCATTAGCTCTAATGGGAACTTCACACACAAGTTGCCCACACACAGAGAAGAGATAAAATAGTCCTTTTCTTCTGATAATCCAGGACTCTATCTGAAGAGGTTAATACTGATCTTTTTTGTCTGAGAAGTATACTTCAGGATGTTGTCTTCAGGAGCGGAATGGTTGCTTTTGCAGTTGGATAAACTATCTGCCAAGTAACATTTGAGTAGCCATCCTTTCTCAGAGACATTATTGACAGCTGATTGATAAGCTGCCACATGTGTGTTGGGATTAGAATGACCATGTCAGGTTTAGCAGTGTGTTTGGATAACTCTCCAAATTCCAAGACATGGCAGAACCTAGTAACTCCAAAAGACAGAGGAAAAGCAAATGTGCAGTAGTGCCAGCTTCCAGCTAAAGAAGTCACTTCAGTGGCTGCTGATACTCTAATACACATTTCAGCAAAGTCCAGATGCTTGATAGAAACACTTACAGTTCAATGATGCCAGATGCAGGCAGCAAAAGGAATAGAAGCTCAGTGAACCTACTTCTTTCCTTCCATTTCAAGCACAAGAGTGACCAAAATAGTCAGATTCACAGTGCTCCAAACCTGGACCAGCAGTACAGATCTATGACCAAAACCAGGAACTGCAGAACAGGTCAGAAGGAATTTTTCCAGTAGATGTAATGGAAGTTATTCCAAAGAACATTCTGCAGAGCTTGTATAAAGTCACCTCCATACCCTGGAACACATCTACTGGCTCCCAGTCTTAACTTGGTCTAGTTGCCCATAGAAGATAATTGTGTGATGACCACTGTGTTTCCAGTGAAAACAACATATTGTGAGGCCCATGGGATTGTTTGTTTTGTTGGTAGAATTACTGAGTTAGAAGGCTGGAGAAAAGCAGCTGCTGTCATCTTTCTGGCTCAGGAGAGACTGCAAAATATTTATAGAACCTAAATGCCAAATATAGATATGAATGATTTGGAGCTCATAAACAAGCATAAGCAGATGAAATACACTTCAGAGTATTGGATCAGCAAAATTTCAGTAGGAAATATTTTGGCCAATTCTGTAGTTGATCCAATGGAGAAGAGTCTGACAGTGATTTGGGAATAGATTAGATAATCACATCTCTTCCATCTGTGCTTCTGAATCAGCAAGTGATATTACTACCATCAGACAGCACAACTTCTCAAAGGTATTAGTGAGAGTTTAAAGCAGCATAGTCATACAATATTCCATGTGGATAGCTGTAAATATTCATGCATCCAGCAATATAATGACAGCATTTTCACTCAGCTGGGTCTGTTTTAATAGATGTCTGTGTGTCTAGTTACAACTGTGGGCATCTTGATTCACTTCAGCAAGTGGGAAATCTCTGTGTTCCCACATGTTTTAAGCCAGTTTCCATGTCTGACAACTACTAGTCATAGCTGCCATTGCTAGGAGTGAGTAATGAGTGCTGCTAATGAGTGCACAGGCCTCTTGCTTATCTAAATTCCTGTCATTGTCAAAACAATTTCACAATCCCATATCATTTTTTAATGACCCATTTGCATTATTAACAGCCATTGAAAGACAATTACAAAAGGTAACTTTGCATATAAGATTATTTTGTTACCTAGGAGACTTTTCATGAGAGATGTACCTGATTTTTGGGTTTTAACAGTGGCTGTTTTGATGCATAGTTGACTGGATGCCCAGTTGGCAGATTAAGTGTCTGAAAGCTTTGCTCAGCTCAGGCTGCCATGCCTGTCTGTTGCAACTTGTTTCAAAGGATTCAAGACAGAGAACTGCTCTTAGCTTGGCAAACTTTTGTAGACCTTGCTAAGTTGATGCCTTTTAAAACTCCCTTAAAATGCAAGCAGCAGCTTTTTAGAATGAAACTGGAACTGACTAGTCTAAGCCCTGAATAAAAGCAGATCACATTCTAATCATAGAATGCTAGACTGGTTTGGGTTGGAAGGGAGCTCTGGAGCTCATCTAGTGCAACCCCCCTGCAGTGGCCAGGGACATCCCCAACTAGAGCAGCTTGCCCAGAGCCCTGGCAAGCCTCACCTGCAATGCCTCCAGGGATGGGAACTCAACCACCTCCCTGGGCAACCTGGGCCAGTGTTCCACCACCCTCGTGGGGAGCAACTTCTTTCTAATGTCCAGTTTAAATCTACTCTTCTCCAATTTAAAACCATTGCCCCTTGTCCTTTCCCTGCAGGCCTTTGCAAACAGGCCCTCTGCAGCCTGCTTGGAAGTTCCCTTTAGGTCCTGGAAGGTCACTAGTAGTTCCCCTGAAGCCTTCTCTTCTCCAGGCTGAACAATCCCAGCGCCCTCAGCCTGTCCTCAGAGCAGAGGTGTTCCAGTCCCTGAGCATTCTCGTGGCCTCCTCTGCACCTGCTCCAGCAGCTCCATGGCCTTTGTGTGTTGAGGGCTCCAGAACTGGACCCAGTATTGCAGAGGAGGTGTGAGCAGAGCAGAGTGCAGTGGCAGAATCACCTCTCTGGCTCTGCTGGCCACGCTTCTCTTGCTGCAGCCCAGGATGCCATTGTGCTTCTGGGCTGCCAGCGTGCACTGTTTGCTCATGGCCAGCTTCTCAGCCACCAGCACCCCAAGGCCTTTTCTGCAGGGCTGCTCTCCATCATCTCATCCCCAGCCTGGATTGATAGTGGGGATTGTTCTGACCCAGGGGCAGGACCCTGCACTTGGTCTTGTTGAAGCTCCTGATCTTCCCCTGGGCCCAGCTCTCCAGCTTGTCCAGGTCCTTCTGGATGACATCCTGCCCCTCCAACTTATCCCCAGCACCCCATAGCTTGGTGTCATCTGCACACTTGCTGCTGGTGCACTCAGTGCTGCTGGCCATAGCATTTATACAAATATTAAACAGTCCAGGCCCCAGCATAGAGCCCTGAGGGACACCACTTGGCACTGATCTCCAGCTGGACTTGGAGCCATTGACCACTGCCCTCTGGATGTGACCCTAATGGTCTGTGTGTTCTATGTTGGATGGTGTCCAGAACTAAGAACACAAAGAAAATCAACTGTGGGATGTATGCCTGATATAAAGGTGCCTTTGAATTATTTCACCCTTCTGTTCAACTTCGTATTGCCATTGGCCAGCTCTCTATCTAATATCTGGTCTCCTAAAAGCTTTGTGTCCTCATGGCTAAGTGACACACACAGGAATGTTTGTATAAAAATCTGATCTGTATAATCTGTAAGCTGCTGTCTAATTTAGTAAAAGGTCACTGGATGCTTCATTCTCTTTATCAAAGCCTGGTTGTCATTGACACAGATTTCAGCATGGAATCTGTTGAAGCAGAAAAATACAGAGTCTGAGCCAAGTAATAGGATCATTGCTTTGTTTTCATAGAGTCATTCCCCATACAGATCATCACTGAATTTAAAGTTTACTCAAGTAAAACCAGATTAAAGACATGACACACTTGGCTCCCTGATACTAAGAAAATACTACAAAATATTGAAGTGAGAAGAGCAAGTGTAACACTCTCACTGGGTGAGGTTGGGTGTCTAACATGTGTTTCATCTTCCAGCTCCAACTGAAACACCTACAGATGTGAGTGTCAAAGTTGTGTCATCCTCTGAAATATCTGTTTCCTGGCACCATGTTTCTGATAAATCTGTGGAAGGCTATCAGGTGAGTTCAGAGGTGACACTCTGTCTTCTCATTCACTTAATTTCAGTGGTTAAATGCAGGAAGAATTCCTCTTCTAGCAGTCTGCTCTTCAGGATTCACTTCTCTTTAGGTGTTATTTTACTGTACAGATTTCACACCCTGAGAAAGAGATCATTTTTGGTGCTCTGTATTTCATTACTTAAACATACTCACAAATGTATGTGCTCACTAGTCAACTGGAAAAAAGGCATCACTATTGCAAAAAAGGATCTTGCCCAATTTATGTCATTGAATGCCTATCTCTTCCTTCTCAAAATACACTGAAAGGAAGTTTTAGGTCTAATTGTCAACACAGACTTGAAATTGTAACTTCCTTGTGGCCTATTTAAATTATCAGCTGTTATTAAGATAATTCACCCACATGGGACTGCATGACAAATGTCCAGAATCCCATATAACAGGGACAGTGGAATAAAGTTCCCATCTGGCTACACAATAAATAAACTGATAGGCATTCTACCAGAACACCTTCTCAGTTTCATTTTGGTCTTTATTATTACCTGAAAAGTGCATGATTTGACCTTTTAAATGCTAGGGTTTAAGAGGTGGGAGTACCATAAGGTATTTCAGCTGTGACACAAGACTTTTCAGAGCAGGAGGAGTCAGATTTTCATGCCACTAATGCATGTTATCAGCCCTCATGGTGCTGAGTGTGAGCTGAGAGGTTTTGCCATTACAGAGGAGTATCTTCAGCTCACACTTCAGAAGAGATAAAGTATGAAAACTATCTCCATCCATACAGAGAATTCAAGATTTATGAGTTCTTCCAATAGCCTGCTAAAAGCCACAGCCTCCTCAGTGCATGCAATTTCCTATTGTCCATATCTCCTGCTGCTTCTATGCAACAGATGTGTCTATTTGATTAAACATATTTATCACTACTTACCTCCATTGCCCCTAGTTTACTGCAATATGCTATTGGCATTCTGTCTTCTTTTATGTAAAGCTGCTAGAAGTATGAGAGCTGTTGTTTCATGACACTTAAATAAACAACTTTCTGGTGTATTTCAGTATATTAAACTTTGATTAGAGGAGAGGACCATGAAAAAGAGTGATTTCCCTGATTTCAGCATGGAAGGCTGCACTAATTCATCATGCCTAAGGCATTCCTTCCCACTCTTGGCTTATCTCCTACAACAAAGTCTAGAGCTGGGGTGAAATACCTTTCTCTGTCCCCTGGGGATTCCTAGCAAGGTACATGCAGAGCACTAGGAGAAAGCAGACTGTCCAGGATTATTAGCCAAGCTCTTTAAGAAAGAGAGGGACTACTAAGCAAAGTGGGGAAATGTCAATTCTTGAAGCAATGGGGCATTTAATTCTACATATCACTGCCACAGAGGCAAGAAATCTCTGAGTTATTTCAAGGGACTATAAAATGGTTTAAATAATAAGTGAGAAAAAAATACAGGAATAACATAAAGAAGACTGTTTTTTCTTAGCTCTCAAGGGAGTAACCTTACTTCAGATTTCTTCTTTTCCAAGAGTAGTTAGCAAGATCCAAATATGGAGATGTGACTGTGTATGAAAAGAAGAGGTAAAGAACATTCTGAGTGTGTGACACAGCTCACACACTACAGGAGGAGTCTAGTCCACAGCACTGCAGCCAAGAACAATGAGATTTGGGATTTTAATTTCATTTTTGTTCTTAATTATATTACTTCTGCCTGAAATGTAGCATGTGATTTATATTTTCATTCCTTGTTCTCACTTGCCTTGTTTGATACTCTATAGTAATTGTTGTGTTACACCTTTAGCATCACTGTAGTGCAAATGAACAGTAGGATTGTAGGAAGCTTTGCAAGTCAGAGCTATTCAAAGGCTTCCACTGAAATATGTTTGCCATCTTTAGGGAAAGCAGGTACTTCATTAACTTAATAGAACATACTAAAAATGAATTATTTAGCCTTCACCAGCCAGTTAAAAATCAACAACAAAGCTCCCATTGGTCCTGTCACAGCTAATAAACTTTTGGCCACCTAGAACTTCGCAGACAGCTCTTTGCTACAGGCCAGAAGGTTGTTTGAACTCAGGGGCAGAGATAGACATGCTATCCTAGCTCCTGATGGACATGCCCTCTCCTCCTTGAGACAGCCACTTGTAGGTAGGTAACAGCTTATGGTATGCAGCTGCTTGCATTCAACAACAGATTGTTAATGATAATTGTATAAGAAAAGTCTGACTTGAAGATCAGAATCAGCTCTCAGCTGAAATGACTTGGGATGGTTTCAGATCCACAGCAGTTTGAAACCATTCACCAAGTGAGGGTTACCACCTAGCTGGAGAAGCCTGCAGGATGGAGATGGTGCACATTCCTCCCTCATTTTGCAGCAAAGGCTGTTGACTCAGTAAAATAGCCACCTTGGTAAGTGGGAATTTCATGAGTGTGAGTGCCTAAATTACAGTAAACTGATGTTTAGGATGCCAGTGGATTAAAATCCCCAAACACTGTGCAGGTCATATGTTAATATAACTCAGCATTACCTGTTTGTGCCTGCTGAAGGGCAGGTATGCATCCTGTATTTAAACATGGGAGCCAGTTTGGCCTGCAGATACAATGTGAGTCTCTCTGCACCAGGGAAGGGTGAGAAAAGCCATTAAGATACTGTCATATATATAATAATCAGAGTATGAGTAACCTCCAACACTGCTGGGCAAGCAAACACTAACAAGAGACTTCAGTCCTTTGTGTAGTGATATTGGCTGTTACCATGTCCAAAGACATTTGATGTAGCTGAAGAGAAATCCTCTACTCCACCTCTCCTCATTTATATGTGCTCTGAGGTAAAAGAAAGAAATAGTTTGGTCCAATGTTGTAATTTCAATGTGAACAAGAGAAAAAAAACCTTGCCAATCAGGGGTTGTAGGCATAATTTGTGATATTAAGACCTGGATAAACTATCTGCTCTTCTAACCTATTCCTTAAATGAAGTTTCTGAGGATGTCAGCAGAGCAGAAGGTTAAAGTGGTTGCTGTTTCAAAGATAAAACAACAGGATGCCTGATGCCACCAGTCAAATCTCACAAGGCAGGATTGTTCCTAGAGCCTGAAATGACCAACAACATTAACCTCTTCCTAAAAACTTCTAACAGGTCTCATGTAGCATACTGAAAAAATCATTATGGAGACAAGCAGAAGCTGAGCAGAAACACTGAGAGTAAACACTCAAAACCAAAATGTGATGGGCAAATATTGCCAGGTCAGGGCAGTAATTTAGTCTGATGCAAATGGTTATAAACGAGACAAAACCTAGAGACTGACAGTGTTTTGCTCTCATTTGCATCTCACAAGGCCATGCAGAATAGGACTGGAGATGTGATGCACCCTGTGGAATGGCATCACTCCATAGGGATTGCTCTTTTAAACTGGTGTTTTGTAGTAGATAGTTAATTGAGTTAGAATGGAACAATTCATTGGGAAAAAGAACCTCACAGAAATTTCTATGTTCACTTACAGTTCTAGTTGGACTTGATGATCTTAGAGGTCTCTTCCAACCTTAATGATGTTCTGTTTCTGTTATTCTGTTAATTGACTTTGGATTTTAAGATCTTACAAGCTTACATTGATGCTTTTCCCCTGGTTTAAGCATTTTCAGGTTCTTTCTCACCTACTTTGACAAATGTCATATTGTAATCTGAAATCTTATTGGATTTAGCCAAAGAACTTTAGAAAACGATTAGGTACACACATCTAGACCTGCACATACAGATACCATGACTGAATACTTCTCATTCCTTAGACAGAAGTACAGAATGATTACATTTGTAAGATATAAACAGAATATTGTGAAAACTTCAGCAGAGTTCAATCTACTCTGTAGTGTAGGAAAACATTATTCAAGTTCAGAGTAAACTGCTCAAACAAAAGAGCAAGAAGAAAACTGTCTTGTTCTCTGAAGTCATTATCCATCTCCCAGACTTCTACTGACTTAGCTGTGAACAAGTTAAACCCCTGTGAGAAGAGGTTTTATAATAAAACCTAAATTTAGTGCCATTTCTCTGTGTCTACATACAACTGGGTTAAAATCACAGCCTGTGGAAGGAATTCCATCCTGTTGCCATTAGATTTCTTTTAGCTCACTTATTACTCAGAATATGTGGAAATACCCAGCATATATAATTTTGGATCAAGTTCCTTTATGACTAAATCTTTTGAGTTTAATCCTTCAATTTGCTTGCTTACAGATCCGGTACTGGGCTGCTCATGATAAAGAAGCAGCTGCCCAGAGGGTCCAAGTCAGCAATCAGGAGTACTCAACCAAACTGGAGAACCTGAAGCCTAACACTCGCTACCACGTAGATGTCTCTGCCTTCAACAGTGCAGGCTATGGACCTCCCAGCAGAACCATTGATATCATTACCAGGAAAGCACGTAAGGAACTGGAGCTTTGGGTTCAGGGGAGTGTCAGGCACTTCATTATTGCATGCTCCATCATGCTTGCAAATGTGGCTCATCATCATCATCATCACCATGGACAGGCTTTGCGAACGCAGCTCCGGGGAGGGCTCCATCCACGCTCTTCCCAAG
>VWZO01016000.1:75335-87401 GCA_013396975.1 Bucco capensis | reverse complement strand
AAGCACTCTATGCCTTTGCTAGCCTAGTGTCTACCTGGCATCCAGGGGTGGATGCCTCTCCCCAGCGTGGCTGTTGGAGCCAGGGGCCGGGGTCGGCTGCGTGCCTGCCACCCGGCGTGTTGGAGCCCCGGGGGTTGCCTGGGCATGCCCGCCCAGCGTGCTTGCCATTGTTACTAATGTGGCTTATCGCTCATATACCAAATAGTCTCCTTTTATGAGGTATTGGTTCTTTGAAGGTTTCTACTGATAATCCCCTTCCTCTTTAGTTGCCATGTGCAAGGTGGGTATCTCACACAAACGCAGTGAAGAAGCTAAGATTGTAGGCTCTTAGGAGGGTCAGCTACAAGCTCAGATCAGGTTGCTCAGGACTTTATCCAGCTCAGTACTGAAAACCTCCAGGGCTAGAGACTGCACAACCTCTCTGGGAAACCTGTTCCACTGCCTGATCTTTTCTTAGCATCTAGTCTGAGCCTCTTTTAATCAGATGTGTGCCTTTTGTCACTCCTCCTCCTGCCATGCCACTTTGGAGAGCTTGGATCCTTCTTCTTTATAACCTTTAGAACAGCCAGGGGCCTCTTAGGTGCCCTCCAAAGCAGTGTCTTCTCTAGGGTGAACAAGCCCAGCTGTCTCACCCTCCCTTTAGTGTTCAAGTGCTCCAGCTCCCCACCAGGTCATTGGCTCTCTGCTGAACTCATTCTAGATCACTGGTGCCTTTCTAGCACTGGGGGACCCAAAACTGGACATGATCTTCCAAATGATGAGCAAGGCTATTACTTAAGAAGCTATACACTATCCATATGTTTAATGAATAGCAAGAAAGGCTGTATTCTGATGGTTAGGATGTAACCAATTGCCATTTTCAGTAACAGCAGAGGGAGCCAGGATCAGGCAGCCTTGAAAAGTGGCTGAACTGAATCACACCCTTGAATTTACATGCCATAATAGCTTTCTGATTATAGCTCCTGACTTCATGATGATACCAAGCACTAATGTGTGCTGAGCAGTGTTCAATTAAGGAATACATCTTGTGTATTTAAAACACACTTCTGTGAGCTAAAAATATGTGCAGCTAGTTTGAGGATCTCTGTCAGTAAATAAGGTGTTGTGCAACTTGCACCTGCAGAGTTCATTTGTGTGGAATAAGACCATTTTACAAGCTCATAGTGTAATTACTGGTTTCTACTGTGGGATGCTCCATTTCTGCTGGATGAAGTGCTGTAAAACTGCCTTGAAATGGTTAATTTAATGTTTAATCTCCATGAATAACTATGACTTTAAGCCACATTTCTGGGAGGTTGCATGCCAGCAAACACACATGGGGAGCAACCCAGTGAAGGGTAATGTTGGCCACTTCCATTCTGGCAACAGAAAGGCAAACCCACAAAGCAGCCACTGCACAAGCTATCCAAAATTGCCTGGCTGGAGCTGTAGCAGTTCCTTTCCAGGAAGGAGACTAAGCCTTTAATCATATAAAGATCAGCCTAATTTCCCTTTGTAAATAAAAATGGCAGTGAGTGTTTATGAAATCTCATTCATGTGGAACATTTTTGTTGCTTTCCAGCTCCAAGCCAACGGCCAAGAATTATCAGCTCAGTGAGATCTGGTTCAAGGTACATCATCACCTGGGATCATGTGAAGGCAAAGTCAAATGAATCTGCAGTTCAAGGATACAAAGTATGATCTGTGAAACTCTCTCTGTCTATGCTACAGGAGGTGCATTTTATAGACAGGCTTGAATTTTGGTACCTAATCACACTGACATATGCTGAAGATGAAGGGATCCTGCTCAGAGATCCCAGACATCCAGGCTTAAGGACATGATATGATAACAAAACATTGGGGCACTGAAATCTGTTTGGGTGGTAAGCCACATAATGGGAAAGTTTAGATCAGTGACTGCAGCAAACTAATCTCCCATATGATTACATTTATTATCTAGTGGCTAAAAAGAATGCTAAAGAAATTGTACACTTCAGAAGTTTTTTTCTTATAGCAGTATGCTTTGTTCCAGCTTTCTTTTCCCATGTCCATGGGAGCTATAATTCCTGGAACATGAATCCTTTAAAGTCTGGGAAGTTAGAGGAAGGGAAAGGACATTTAACCTCATTAGATGCAATTATTGTAGAACTAGAGTAAATGTATAAACTAACTATAAGGCATATAGAAGGCTTCCAAAATGAAATCCTGTTTAACTTTGCTTCTTGCTTAGCAGTAAGAAAATTAATACCATGTTCTACATGTACAAATTTGGCTTGAGGAGTTGAATTGCTTCCTGAAAGTTGCTGACAATGTTCCCCAGAGATTATTTCAGAAGGGATGGGGCTCTTTTCTAAAGGTCCCACAGGAGAGATACCATCACATTTGCAATAGTTTTACATCATTGAGCTTTAACAATAAAATGAAGAGGTGTTTCCTACATGAAAATGGGAATGTTATGTCAGAAACCCAGCTGAGTTCTCAGATTTTTATTGGCTTCTTTTTGCCATCCTGCATTCTTATCCTCCAGCATTTAATTATTTGTTTTGAATGCAATGGCTGAAATTGTATCCAAAAGTGGCAAAACTTGATACCAGAGGAAACAAGGAGGTAGCATCCTGTCTAGATTCACCCTGCATATACATGGAAGAAGTAGTATCAGCCATTCAGTTTTGATATTTATAGGATTTATATAGCAATAAAAGCCTCCTACTTTTGCATTGCCACATTATACCTATGTAAGTGTGTTTTCATGGAAATGTAACATTTCAGCAGCTCTATTTACTATGCTTTTCCTAGGTCCTTTATAGACCAGATGGTCAACATGAAGGCAAGTTGTTTTCAACTGGCAAGCACACAATAGAGGTGCCAGTGCCCAGTGATGGTGAATATGTTGTGGAGGTTCGAGCACACAGTGAAGGAGGAGATGGAGAAGTAGCTCAAATCAAAATTTCAGGTGAGCACATAACTTCTCTTCTTCTTTCCTAGACTCCTTGGGAAGCTTGGACTGAATAGTTTTCTCTTGCACACTATCTAGAGATAAGCACATCATTCCCATCCAAAATTTGAGAGGCAGCTCCTCAGCAGTGACTGCACTGAGAATTCGAGTTTAGCTTCAAACATTTCTGAAGGCTCCTAGTGCACCTGGAACACTTGAGCAGCAGTAGCCCACCAACTGAAAATTCCCTCATTTTCCTCAGAGTCCAAGACATCTTTTCCTTTTGGCAGCCCAGGTCTCTAGCAGGGCCAGAGCCAAGGGAAAAGCAAGCTCCTGCTGCTGCCTGCTGCCACCAACACAGCAGCTGCCATTGGTAGAACAAAGCAAAACATTCCCTTGGCTCTGGCATATGGATTTTCAAGGAGGAGAAGGCAGGCTGGCTCCATGGGATGGACAAACCACCCTGGCCATGAGCAGCACTTCAAAGATGGTTTTGTTGTTCTCTGTCTTTTTCTTGGAGTACTTTTAAAGCTGTTCCACAGATTTTCCTTTTGGCAGCCCAGAGCAGAAAGCATGGGCAGGTGCACAGAAAGCATTATTTCCATCCTCTCCATCTCTTCTGCTGCAAAACAGTAATTCAGAGGGTTGGGAATGACTCTATATTGCCTTTCTTGAAAGGTTTATGGCAAAGGCAAGAGGAACATTTCCTCATACCCAAACAAAGGTATTCCTAGACAAGGGAAAATTGGACCCATGACTTAGCAATGGTTGCCAGTGATGCAAGATAAGCAGATTCTCATTAATTCAGTTATTTTCCATTTACCATGAATAGGGATAGCAGGATTTAAATCAGAGCAGCTGACACTACCTGTTTCTTTTGCAGTAGTCTTTTATGGAGACAGTATTTCCAGCTGGGATAAGTGGACTTGCTTTTCAGAAGCCAGGTGACAGTACTGCAATCACACCCACTTCTCTTAGGCAGTTTAGTTTAACCTGAAGAAATTACATGTACTCCCTTCTTGCTTTTCTCTTCCACCTAGGTAAACATAAAAACACTCTGAAAACAGATATTAATGAAGCCTAATAGATGCTGAAGAATCTAACAAATAGAGTAGGCAAAAATCCCTCTTTTTGTTTGCAGGTAGCCTGATTTTCTCCAGAGAAGTGGGCAAGCTTATTTAGAAACAAGGAGGAACAGAATATGAAAAGGCTTTGCATTTCCATTTCTTAAAGTAAAAAGGAGAGGTATAAAACCAGACAGCCCTGATGGAAGATTAGTCTTTGCATCCTAGACCAAAAGACAACTATTATTTACAGGAAAATGGGTGAAGTTTGGCCATTCTTTCAGAAAAATGCAAGCTGTTTTTTGAGGAAAAAAGAGTATTTTTTTTCTCAAGAATTTCTTCCCTATTGTTCCAACTAATGTTTCATATCTTCTGGCCACTTCTTCATCTGAAACATCATAAAGATAAGTAACATTGAAAGAAGTGAGTGATGTATTTTTAATACATCATTACAAAGACTGGGGAAATACATCAAAGCCTGAGCTGTTTTAATGTCTGTTTCATTTAGGCATGACATAGATTTCATTTCTTTTGAGTATAATTGGAAGACTGTTGCACACTGCTGAAGATGTCAGCAACATGTAGGATCTCCTTTCAGAAGTGTAAAAGAGTTTTAGCCTTGGCTTGATGTGGTTGAGATGGCAGCACAGAATTTAAAATACAAATAGAAAGCTGTGGATTAGTGGAACTTTTTATATGGAAAGATCTTCAACTCATCCAGTTGTTCTCTTCAGTTACTCAGATCAACAACCACTTGTGAGAAAGGCTGCTGAGAATGGGAGACAGGAAGAAAAGTAGGTTAACTGCATGGATCCCATACATATTGTACAAATTCAGTGTTAAGCTACATTCTGAGTCTATGTTTCTATAGATAATTTAGTCCTAAGCTTAAAAATATCAACTGCAGGACAGCAGCAAGACCTCCATGGGAATGCTGCAAGAACTCACAACTTCTGCTTGGGGCTGTTGGGGGAAAAAAACCAATTTTAAGGTATGTGTTTCATAGTTTATTTGAAAAAAAATGAGGATTTTTCATATGAAGTCCACACATGGGAATCTGAGAGGTCCTTTCCAACCATGAATATTCTGTGATTCTGTGGTTTTGGCCTTGACTTTGATGACTGCATCAGTGGGTATGCAACATGCTGGTTGAGAGGAGAGAACATACATTATAACATTGAGGAGAGAATGAATCTTTAGGTGCTAAATATATCCAGCTCATACCTGGCTGGACTTCAGAAGGAGCTAAATGATCCTTCTGTTGGAATTTACATCCACTTGTGTCTTTGTAGCCACTCATTTAGCCTTTATCTGGCCTTTCTCTTGTTGTTTGAAGGTGGTTGAAAGTGACAGATCCCAATTGCATTACTGCAGAGAATTGAATCTTGTAGCCTGGACTCAGGCCCAACTTGCATCCATTTCCATTCCTGAGCTGCCATGCACTGCTGAATGGTCTTTCCAGGGAAGTGTGCTTCCTGACATGTGGGTCAGTAATCCAACAAGAACAAAGAGGAGATGATCTCTGCAATGTGCATTTGTCCTCCTAATGCTCTGTAAATGCACTCTCTAAGGACAGGATTGGCTTGCTTCTGGAAAGATGTGACACATCTCTCTGCACCAGTGCCTAAACCTTCTAAGGAACTGCTGTAATGGGATGAATTGCTAACTATTAACTCTGGAGCCAGTGAGCACATCTCAGGGGAAGATTTATTATTCCTTTCTCTTTGTAGAATAGAAATGTCTTGCCCATCATTCAACTTCCCTTGGCAAACTTTTGGTCATGTTTTCTTTCATTAGAAGCATTAAGATGCTGCAGAGGTGACAAACATCACCACACTTTTCACCTGACTTTTATTCCCCCCAAAAGGCTTCAATTTAAACTTAAAGAGAGATTTCACCTTGCTATTTGAGGCCTAATGACATCTCTTATCCTAGGGCTTGGCATCTCCATCACAACCCTGGATGAGACTTATTTTGGTACAAGGAGATACCAAGCAAGGAAAAGTGATGCTCAAAGAATAGCTGTTTATTTGTGTCTTTCCAGCTACATTATCCTGATCTGACAAAGACAGAATATATTTTCTGTGGATATTCTTTGCAATATGGCATTCTTTTTCTTCTAAGGCTGTTATTCATTGATTAAGAACCACTACTTTGATAGGTAAGGATAAAAACTACACCACCAGCTGTAAGCACTTCTGTCCTTAGTCTGTGCTCAAGAACAAGATGAGCAGTAAGCTGAGTCCCACCCTGCCCACCTCCACATTAGCATCCTGACCTGGATGAGCCCTCTCTGGGATGAAAGAACAGCCTGTTCTCCAGCTCTTCTAACCCATCTCCAAGTCTAACAGCCAGGCACACTTTGCTTGGGTTATTTGCTGCTGTAGCTGCTTCTTAACAGGGATTTGGCCCACAGCAACAGGAGCCATTGAAGATAATAGCAGTTCTTAGGCCTGTTAGCCAGGGTGAGTCATGTGCAGTTTGGGAGCTGTCAATTAAAACTTTTTGTCTTAAAATATTTGTCAAAGAGAGACCCTTGTGACTTTACCAGATGTGAATGCCACACTGGTAGAAGGCAGCCATCTGGATTTTGTTATCTGGCAGGTAAACAAACAGCCCAGGCTCTTTGACATCTCTCAGATTATTGCTGATCATCTGAACATTTCCAAAGGTGTCTCTTTGCTTCCTCACACTTCAAAGACTTCCATTAATTTTCTTTTCACATGTTTAAATGTTTATTTTGACCTTTTTACCTCCTGGTGTAAGCTCCTGGCTTGTTGGATTGGCCAAATCCAAATACACTGATGGGTTCTGAATGGCCTTGCTGATGTATAAACAGCTCTGGCAGAAGAGAAGAGCGAGTCCTCTGCTCTACTGTAGCAAGTCTCTTTGTCCATGTCAGATTATCCCCACAGGTAGGGGCTGTGCTGAGATATACCAGCAGGATTTCCAGCCTTCATACTCAGCCTTAGCAAGTTTACAGATTACACCAAGCTGGGTGGCAATGTGGATCTGCTTGAGGGCAGGGAGGCTTTCCAGAGGGATCTGGATAGGCTGGATGGCTGGGCCAAGGCCAATGCCATGAAGTNGGAGGAATTTCTTTGCTGCAAGGGTTGTGAGCCATTGGAACAGGCTGCCCAGGGAGGTGCTTGAGTCCCCATCCCTGGAGGGGTTTAAGAGACAGGGAGATGTTGCATTGGGGAGCATCATTTGGCAAGTTGCTAGGGCTAGGACAAAGGCTGCACTCATGATCTTCAAGGTGTCTTCCAGCTGGAACTGTTCTATGATTCTGTGATTTTATTGCAGGGTTGTTCCCCCTTCATGCTCTGAGTAATGCCCTGTGTTGTTGCTGTTTGATGTGCAGGTGCAGCTGCTGGAGTCCCGGCTCTGCTCCTGGTGCTGGTGGTGCCTACCCTGGGTGTCCTCGCCTGCTCGGGATTCTGAATGTAGCTGCATTTCCCTTGTCCTCCACCTAACACAAAGGACTCCCTTTGAAGATGAGGACCATGACTCTTTTTGTTTCCTGTGGCACCATCCTAAGCCAAATGAATTCATTACACTTTCAAATCAATTCCCCTCCTGATTTCCGACGAACTTTTCGAGAGGACTGAGGCATCCAGGAACTCCTCCACAAAGTAAATCAACTTTTGAAAGGCTAAGAAATCTTTTTAACTTGTTCCAATCTGCCTTATAAAAAAAAAAAACACACTCCTGCTGATCTGTGACAGTTGCATGAATTTGGTCCAAATGGGGCAAGTTACAGTGTTAAAACCCAATAACATAGGCTGTACAGTGAAAGTCAAATCACCACACGTAGGTGCTTTAACTTGAATAACAAACTTGTGACATATACTAGAGGTTGAAATGTTGATTGTATGTGCTAAATGTAAGAGTACTACGTCTGTCTGTACTATCCTATCTGTTTTGTGTACTGCATACTTTTGAATGGCCCCATCCTCATTTCTTGGGATCACTGGTTTGTAGAGAGACAGTCAAAGCAAAAACATTTCCTTCTATTCTTCTTTTTTTTCTTTAGAGCTGTATTTCTTGAGGCTATTGGATAGAACTTGAAGGAAAAGTCAGTGGCAAGGACTTTTTGGGTTTTCAATATGTTCAGAATACTTGAGACATGCATAGCATGCTCAGCTTAAAGGAATTTACCTGTGCTTTGCTGACATGAGATTTACCATAGTTTGTTCTTAAAGCAGTTCTGTTCTGGTCATTGTTTTAGGAGTCAAATGTCAGCTTTCAGGGAAGCAGTGTAAAGTGTTGGTTTTGATTTAGCATTACTGCTATTATTATGATTATTAGTAGTAAGGGTAGCAATATTACACTTAGCAGTTTGGAGATGGAGTCCATGTGAAGATCAGCCAAGGTGGCTCATGAAATGCTAGGAAGTGTATGTTATTTTTTCAAGTGAAAAGATTTAAAGTTATAAAAAAGATATACAATAAATGGCAAAAACAGAGTAGCACAGTAAAAAAAAAAAAAAGAATAATTATTATATTTACATTTTTATGCTGCAGATGCCAGGTGTTCCCTTCCTGTAATGAAGGCATACATCTGGGAGAATTATATGCTTTTTTCAAGAACTTGATATTGTTCTAATGTTCATAGTGTTGTAAATAAGAGTTTTAAAGTTCTGAGACAGTTTCCCTATTTGAGAGAGTACTGAGTGATCCAACTGTGTGCTAGTCCATGGAAGTCAGAGCTGACCTGGGAGTCAAAGCTCAGTGTTTCCAATGTCCTTTGCAAAATGGGAACTCTGCTAGAGAGACAGAGAATGTTTTTGTTCTGACTGTGTCTAGAGTGTTTCAGTGTTGGGTTTTTTTCTGTTGGCTTCTTTGAGGGTTTCTTTTTAAGTTGTTAAAGAAATGCACATTCCTTTTCCTTTTCCATGGTGTGCTGGGAATTAGTTGGAGTGTGAATGTTGAAGAACCACAGTGATATTGAATCAGTTGGCTCAAGTAATAGTGCAATGTCTGATGCTTCAAGAAGTATAAGCTTCAAGTCATATTTTATTAGCACAACCTTGCTAGCTACTTAGAAATAGCTTTTATCTTTTTAGAACTGATACTGTAGAGGTCCATAAGAATAATATTTACATGAAGCAAGAGTAAGTCTATTAAGAATTGACACTCCTTCCTTTTATTTGTATAATTTTGTACTATATATTTACATGTAAAAGTGTAGAGTCTTCATGAAGAAATATCAATACTACTGGGTTTTTGGTTTCATTTTAACTCTTTGTTACAAGAGGAGACTTTTTTAAACAGGTGAAAGTGGTCACTTCCCTACAGAGGAATGTCCAAGTGTCAAACACCATTGAGTTTCATAAACTGTGTCATTATTTGAAAGAGAACTGAGCTGTCTTCATCCATAAGAAGCTAAGATGCTGTAAGCCTTCTGTACAAAGAAAAGGTGTTTCAGTTGGTTTGCTTCTTTAGCAGTATGGCTCATTTTTTATATAATGTACAACCACCACTAAACCTTTTGCCAAATGCATGATTGCCTTTTCATTTTCTAACACACAGTGTAAAAAAGCCAAACTGTTCAGGGGGTTGTATTTGGGTTTTGTTTGTTTGTTGGTTTGTTGTTTTTTTTTGCATGGAAATGACCTGGGTAGGAAAATCCCTTCTTTTTTCAACTCAGCAACAGCACTGAGGCACTTCTCACATACTGATCAGGTAGTTGAAGATCTTTTCTGTTTCACATAAATTGTGTAAATTTGACTGGGACCTTCAGTTGCAAATTGGTGTCAAGAAAAACTAACTAATGTCTCATCTGCTTGAAAAGGCAAGGTTCTTAATTAAAGTTTCTATAGCTAGAGGATTGGTTGTTTCTTTCTATTTCAGGAGAATTGCTATTACTATGATTTGATACTGATGAATATGAACTGGTTTTTTAGTTCCTTTTTATCTTTTTTCTTCTTTTTTTCTTTTTCCAGATGAGTAGAGCAGGACTGTGCTTTGTCCTTTTTATGAATGAAAAGTAAATGACAATTAAATAAATGTATTAATGTTACTCAAAATACATACTAACTGTCTTTTGCATTTGGAGCTTTCTCATTGCCTAACAGTGCTGTGAGCATCAAGCATGGGTGGAATGAGCTCCTGTGTGTCCCTGCCCTGCCTTCATGGGAATTCTGCTGGAGTCCAAGAGCTTTTGTGAGTTAAGGGGAGCTCTTTTGCTTTCTGGTAGGTGATAGAAAGATTTTCCTCATGTCAATGGCAAAGAGCCTCCTGAGAGCTTCTCAGCATTTTTGGAAGCAAAAGATAACTGAGCTGAATATTTTTCCAGGTAGTGTTTTCTACTCCAGTAGGAATATGTGATGGTTGAAGCCCAGCTGGCAGCTCAGCCCCACACAGCTGCTCACTCACTCCCTTCCAGTGCCATGGGGCAGACAATCAGAAGGGGAAAGGTTAAAGCAAAAGCCACACACAAAAAAAAAGCAAAACAAGGAATTCATTCACTATTTCCCATGGGCAGGCAAGAGTTCAGCACACCAGAGCTCCATCATGTATAGTGACACATTGCCTGCCTTTGAGGGCTCATGGTCAGGCCCTAAATGGGCACAAAATGGGGCACATAAATTGGTGAAGCTGATAGGCATATTGCAGAGCTTGCTTTCACTGATCTTCAGAAGATACCAAATGAGAAGAGTCAATGGGAGAGAAGGTTCCTCATGCCCTGCACCTAAAACACTGAGCAGGATCAGTCCTGGGGAGGAAATTCTCCAGTGTGTCNACTAGATGAGCTCCAGAGGTCCCTTCCAACCCAAACCATTCTAGAAGTCTAGGATTTCCACCCTTCAAAAAAAACCAACTTGTTTTTTTTTTCTGTTTCCAGACTTCAGAGCTTCTAACTACAGAAGATCATAGAAAAAAAAACCACAACTCCTCTAAAGATTAGCTATCTGGCTGAAGAGCAGATCTTTCAGTCTTGATCAGCCTCAGCTTTGCATTAAGATACACTTCCTAGTTGAATTAAAATTAGAATAACAGACATCAGGTAAGCCCCAAAAACAAGACAGCACAGATCTTGAAATGGTTCCAAATGCTATTGTCTGGAGATGGTGTTTATTTCACTAGATCACAGAGATGTCTCTTTTTCAGGTTCCATCAGTGTGATGTGGGCCAAGGATATTCCTTGGGCAGCAGGAAAAATTTCTGTATCTTATAGCACTTGTGTGTGCTCCATCCTTGCACTCCTTGTCCAGCAGAATCATTAGGACATCAGAGCAAGCACTGGGTTCTCCCTAGCAGTTCTTTGTCATTAACCTACATCCCTGGCTTTTCTGTGGTGCTGCAGATGTGATGGCTTAGCCAGCAGTACAGGAGAAAAAAGGGGAGAAGAATTCTCTTTGAACAAGGAAGGAATCAATAATTCAAATGCTCAAGAGTGAGCCAGACATGTGCTAACACAAATGACCTAGAAAACAGCTTCAGTTTTCACTCTTATTAACTGTGTGCTGCTCTACAGCACAATAACCTGCTCCTTGGGGCTCTATTGATTCCAGGATCTAGGAAAACAGGGCTTTTTGTATAGAAACAACAGAGTTACTGACTAGAAGCCTTGGTTCTGTCAGGAGCACGAGGTCACAGGGGCATGACCTTAGGAAAGACAGTTGATTGCCATACTTTATTTCTTCCAAAATATCCTTGCTGTGAAATATCCTTGCAAATATCCTTGCTCTTCCTCCCTCTCTTCCTCCCCTCCTCTCTTCTTTCCTCTCTTCCTTCCTCTCATTTCCTCTCTTCCTCTCTTCCTTCCTTCCTCTTTTCCTCTCTTCCTTCCTGTCTTTTTTCATCTCTTCCTTCCTGTCTTCTTTCCTCTCTTCCTCCCTTCCTTCCTCTCTTCCTCTCTTATTTCCCCTCATTCTTCCTTCCTTCCTCTCTTCCTCCTTCCCTCTCTTCCTCCTTTCCTGTATTCCTTCCTCTCTTATTTCCTCTCTTCCTCCCTTCCTTTCTTCCTCTCTTCCTCCCTTCCGTCCTCTCTTCTTTCCTCTCTGCCTTTTTATCTTCTCTCTTCCTTCCTTTTATCCTCTCTTCCATCCTCTCTTCCATCCTCTCTTCCATCCTCTCTTCC
>VWZO01016000.1:16266-64797 GCA_013396975.1 Bucco capensis | reverse complement strand
ACATTGCTGTGTGAGCTGCTCTAGGTGATCCTGCTCTGGCAGGGGGGTTGCACTAGATGATCTTTCTAGGGCCCTTCCAACCCCTAACATACTGTGAAAAGACCCCTTTAAAACATGGACAAGGGTAAACTATCTGCTATTGTTTACTTTGCTATGCATTTCCTCTTCCTAACTGGATGCATACCTGTGGAACATGACAAAAGGGGAGGCAAGTGTGAGGCTTGCTGTCACCACCCTGCTACAGCTCTGTCTTCCTCACCTGACAAGAAATAATCATGTGTTAGGAATATGTTTGTTTCCAAGCAGTTGTTGACATACAACTTGATTATTGTTTTACTTCAATGCCTAAAGGCAAGAGAGATTGCAACACACAAAGCAGACAGCTACAATGGCCAGTGACTAAAAGAGGTGTCTGGCAGAAAAATCTAGACCACCTAAGAAAGGCACTTATATTTTCTACTTAAGGAAAGATTTCTGCCTTTAAACCTTGATTCAGAAAGCTTTAAATATCAAGCAGGGATCAGAGCAGAGCCAACCATCAGGGCATGGTAGGCATAGGGGTACATCTGAATCTCTGCCACCCTTTGTCCTTAGAGCATTTGTCAGTTCAGTTCCTTACTCCACAGAGCATGAAGATCTTCAGGTTTGTCCCCTAGCGGGGAAGAAATTCCAAGGCTGCCTTTGTGCAGATGGTGCAGCCTCCATTAGAAAGGGCATCTGGATAATCTGTATCCCAAGGGATTATCATCCCTGTCTCTAAACACCAGCCAGTAAAATATTCCCAAGAAGAGGTATGGGGAGGGGACACATCCCCATCCTTTTGTCAAACCCTAGCCTGTTCCAACAGGAATTCAAGAGGAGAAGAGCAAGCAAGCTGGAGCCCAATCCCACAGCTAGGGCCCCTAGGCACCCTCCAGCTGAGGGGCAGGCAGTGGCACTTGTCTTGGAGCAGTTTCCTTCTACTGCTGAGGAGTGAGCAGGCACCCAGCTGACAGGCAACATGGTTTCCTAACTCCTTTCTGTGTGAGGGAACTGGCAGCAAGAGCCCACTTCTGCTGGCCCATGGCTCCAAATAGTAATTACAGAGCAGAAAGCACCACTCATCACCCATGGCCAGTGCCAAGCCTATTTCCTACTACATCAAGTTGCTCCCAAGAGAGATCTGTGCTCTCCTCCACACCCAGCCAAGCCCAGATCCTTTGTGACATTTTCCTTGCAAGCAGAGAGGATCTGCATAGCTGCAGGAGAAGAGGATTCACCTGGAGTGGGACTGCTAGGACAGGAGACAGGTGAGTCTGACCAAGATTGTCATGGGAGATGGCTCTGACTCTGCTCTCCTTTTTGTCCTTAAGGAAGAGCTGTGATGTCCTGGGGTGACCTCGAAACAGTTACAGATGGACTATTGGACATCTTTTGTGAGGAGAGTGATCCAGCTCATGTGGGATTTGTGGGGCCACAAGCCACTCTGTTTTCCTCCTAGCTGGGAGAGGCAGGTGTGGAGCTGTGGGTCTGGATGGCAAAATAAATCTTATGTAGAATATCACCTGTCTGGCATGGGAGCTTTGGGATGTGGCTGAGCTGGCAGAGGCTGCAGGTCTGTGATGCTTCCCAAGTGATGAAATGATATCCCTTGAGTGCTCAAGCATGGTGCTGACCTTTGGTGTGCCCAGGGCCTCCCTGGTGCCACTTGGCTGATGATACAGCCTTAGAGGACATGATTCAGTGTTTAGGTTGCTAAATTGATCACAATGATGTTTTCCCTAGCCAGCAGTTGACTATCTGGAGTTTCTGTCTCAAATCAATGGCTCTCTCAGCTGGTTGTTGTGCATGCCTCATGTCCTCAGTGGGAAGGAAAAAGAGAACTAAAGATATTTATATTATTTATATAATTAAGATATTTATATAATTAAGATATTTCTATTTAAATGTATCAGTGCAATGTTTTTAGTGCTCTGCATGATTTCCTAGTCAAAGGTGTCAGACAGACACCTTTGCACAGAGCTTGTAAAGGGATTTGAATCCTCCAGCAGTGCATCAAGGGGTTTAAACAACAACAACAAGAAACACAGTGGATGTGATGCTCAACAGGAGCAGCAATCTCACACCTCCCTCTCCTGGAAACAGAAATACTCTGAAATAAGCACTAGTTTAGTTGATCTGCACCTGGGTGGTATGCTCAGCTTCAGATTGGGCTCTGATATCCTCTCAACTTGGAGGTCACTAGTTTTCTCTTTAAATGCTTCAGCAAGTCCTCTCCAAAACTGATACCAAGTGCTGCACAGACTAAAGCACATGAGTCTTTATATTGACTTCAGGAACACCATTGTCTTACCCTTGGTTACTTGCCCTGGTAGGATTGGGCCCACAGGCATTACAGCCATGGAGTTTATTCAGGTAAATGGAGCCTTTCAGATATTCCTGAGGACTATCCATCTTGAAAGGATTTTCAGGTATTGCCAAGTTTTGTTTCTCATATGAGAAAATGTGAGATGCCCTAATTTTTTAATTTTTTTGTTTCTAAGCCATCCTTCATTTTCATTCTTGTGGTTTCAGGATATGTGTCTAATATGACACTTGTGATTTATGGCTGTAGGTGAACAATATGCTGGATGTGGTGTTAATTGCACTGGATAGGATCCAGAGGCATTAAAATGCTCATCTTCCCTCCTCTGTGCTAATGAGCTTTGATTTCTAACCTGTCAGCAGGGATTATTTATTAGAGCATCCTGTTTGTGATTCTCCACAGTAGCTCAAGTGTCAACACTGTCATCCCAGCACCCTCTGTTCCATCCTCCCCAACAGAGAGAGGAGAAAAAATGGGTGGTTTTTTTTGCTGACACTTGGCTTTGGCAGTGTCTGAATTCAGGATATAATGGGAATAAATAGAGAAGTTCAGGAATGACTACTAAAATAGGACCTGGTCAGCTTAAGGGGAAATAACACCTTATAATGATACTCACTCAGGGATTGAGATGAAGTGTTTTCTATGGAGTAATTTTTGTCTATAGATTTGAGCAAGTGGTGAGAAATCCAGAGCTCTTATTATCTGTTGTTGAAGGAATTTCCTTCTTTGGTTTTATGAAAGTCAGTTAATCTCCTTACTTAGATTTTGCACTTCCCAAACAGGGTTAAAAGCTTCTTCCTCCTCTTAGCTGGACTAGGTTAAGTGGTTAACATCCACAGAAGAGACAGGCTAGATACAGCTAAGTACTGCTGCTCATAAGATACCTGCATTTGCTTCTTAGTTATTAAACTTAGTTATTAAAAAAAACAAACCCAATTTTGACTTTTTGATTGGTTTGGGCATTACCTCATTCAAGTTTCTCTAATGTTTGACAGTGTTTCTAGCAAAGATTTCCATCAAACAGCAAAACAAATGCATGGGTTGGGAAAAAAAAACCCACCCAAATTTTACTTTATCAATGTGGTAACATTTCAAGAATGAAATAAGCAGGCAGGACATGGAGGAAAGAAAATGTAACCAATGTAAATTCAGCTGTGAAGTGTTTCTCATGATATGCACTTGATATCATCAAATGCAATGTGTTCTGCTGTGGATTTAACTGGAAAAACAGGAATCACAATATGAATAACCAAGGCAGCCACATCAGTGTTACATCTGCTTGCTTATATTGGAGCTGATACAAAACTTCAGGACTCTGTTTTTAAATTATCTAGTTCATTCAGTAAGTCTTTCACATTTTTTGGGGAAGCCTGAATGTTTGTTTCCTACCTGTTTTCATTTATTTTTAACTTTGTAGTTACTGATACAGGGTGTTGGGTTTTTTTTGTTTGTTTCAAATTAAACCAAACCTGTCTACACCTAATAACATGCCCAATTAAATATTCTCAGCAAAATTCTCACTGTGCCAGCTGGGCACCTTCAGAAGACTCTTTTTAACTGCTTTGTATGTTGTTTTTAATTACATTCCTTTCCCAAGGGATTATATCCTCATGTAGGCCTCATTTCTGTAAGCTATCTTGGCATGGAAGCAGAGAGTTAAAGGCAGAAGAGTGCCAGGGGAAAAAAGGCCCTTTGGTCAAAATAGAGGGATGCCAGGAAAGCTGTAAGCCTTGCAAAGACTTCTCTTGCTGAAAAAGCTGAAGAAATTCCAACTGTTTTGGAGGCATGAGGAAGCAGGAGGCTGTAGTCATCCCCCTGGAGTATACTGGGAGTTGGCAGGAGAATCTCCTGAAGGACTAGAGGAGGTATAAAGCACAGGAAGGGGGGGAAAGTATAGTGTGCCTGGGGCTTGGCCCCCTGAATTCCTCTTTTAGCACCACAGGGTTAGAGTTTGTCTGTTCCTTGAGGTGCAAAAGTAGCCTGGTGCCCTCAGGGGCACAGAGGGGAGCTGTGGTGTCCAAGAGGAGCATCCCTGGCTGCCAGCTCAGGAACTGGAGAGCAAGGAAAGCTGCCAGGGGAAAGTCACCCCTCTGGTCACCCAGAGTGTTCCTTAGGAAAAAAGAATACAGCTGAAGGAATGTATTTCCCATCAGCAAAGTGAAAATGCTTGTTACACTCCCACTGGGAAAAGGTCTTTGCATTAACTGTGAGCAACTTCCAGGAGTAAAGAGACCAAGTCCTGTTCTCTACCAGGAGTAAGTCTAGTGAATGTTTGCAAGACTTTTCAGTTTAAACAGTTGGGAGAGAGGTAGAACTGTAGCTAGTTCTGATAGCTGCCAATACTGACTTATTACCAACTAACACAGATGATCAACTTCTGTTATCCCACTGACTGGTGCCAAGAAACCAAATGCTGACACCTTAAAAACGATAGATTTTAGCATTAGGACAATCCCATCTACATCCATAAGGTAGTCTCCTTTTCTCTAGCTCAGACTGAAGACTGAAATCACTTCTAGAGCTCAAACTGTCCTAAATCTTACATCATATTTGGAAGTGGCTTAACTTGAGCTATTCAGTCTTGTTATGCCTTCTAAAAGGAAAATGGTTCTGTTGTCTTTATTTGGTGTATTGGCAGCTTGACAAGTCTAATTAAAAAAACATCAACAACAACAAAAAAAAACCACCAAAACAAACAAACAAAACCCCATGTTTTCAGGTTTTTGGGGGTATTTTTTCCCCTAGCAATCAGAACTAGACAGCAGTATCTGGTGGAGGGATAGATCTCTTATAATGCAAGTTGCATCTCTGTCATGATTGCAGAAGGCAAGCAATGGCAGTTGACTTGAAAGATGATGGTCTTTAATATATAGTTTAGTATATTAAAGATTCTCACTCCTTCCTGCCTTGCAGTTGGAGTTTCTACTTACTCAGACCTTGGCAACCTAAAGAGTTAATCTCTCCTTCCTTACCAGTGCAGTGGTGGAATCAGCATGAGCCTCACACTAGGAAGGCATGATTAGTTTCCTGGCAATGATGAGCCTTAAATCCTTAATTTGGTTATTGGTTTCCAACATAGAGTCACCCCTCTCTAACAGCAACCTCCATTCTTGATGTCAAGGTTAATGACATTACATTAATTGTATTCAAGTGCATGTTGTTGAAATGAACTCAGTGGCAATGCAGATTGCTCCCCTGTGTCACCTCTTTATTTAACACCTAGCAGCCATCATTGATTTGGGGGGAATAGTTTTAAAGCAAAGCTACCTTGCAAGCACTAATGAGCTTGGCTGAATGTGCATAGGAGACAACACAAGGAAGGAGATTATGCAAAGTTTATTTTGCTGGAATTCTTCCTTTGACTTTTAACAGATGAAAAACAGCTTTTACCAGGTGAGATGGTGATGCCTCCATGGAAATAATACTTGGAGGACCTCACTGGCATAATCAGGCCACTTCTTAATCAAGTTTTTCAAGGAGTGCAGCCAGTGTTGTGATCTCCGCCTCAGAAGGGACTAAAGAAGCTGAAATGAGCTGTTTTCTCCTTCTGGAGTGGTTTTCTCTCCACAAAGTGATTCCCACTCCTGTCACTTCAGTGAAGAGGCTGATGTTTGGCAGCTTTTGAGTTTTTCAAGAACTTGGTGCATCTGCTAGAGGAAAGATTACCAAAAGGAAGTGCAGAGCTGCTGTGCAATATTAGGAATGGGAAAACATCTTTCTTATAGTTTCCATGAGGAAGAGAAGCTGTAGCACATGAAGCTAGGTGTGTAGATAGGGTTCTCTGTGCAATCCAGCTCTGAAACTGGGACATTTACACCTATTTCTATGTCCAAAGGTGCAGGAGAGCTCAATGCCCCATTCAGGATGCAAGATGTGAGGCCAAAGGCTATTTTTCTAGTAAAAACTGTTTGGGTTTAAACTGTTTGGGTTGTTGTTTTTTTTCTGATGTGGTGACCACCAATTAACTGAGGAGATAGAGGAGAATTATCCTTATGACAGAAAATTTCACAGAAAGTATGAAAAATCTGTCTTTTCCATAGGTGTCATTGTAATAGCACAAGAAAGCATTATCATTTCTTTCTTGTGATATGCCAATGCACCTTTCAGTCAAATTTTTTGAGTGGGCATTGATGAAGACCATAGGTATGTGTGTCCATATTATTCAGTATATGTATCATATATATATATGTATTATTGAGCATATGTATCTGTGAAGCACAGCAGCACACTTTCTGATGTTCCTGATTTACCTTTCCTCACTGCTGTTAGTTATGTGCAATAATAGGAGGAAAGCAGCTGAGTCACTGCATCCAGCACGTTGGTACTGCTGCAAGCTCAAAAATGAAGATAAAACAAGTGCAGTAATATTGTACAGAAGCAGCAGGAGCAGGAAAGCCAGGATGTGCTAAAAATAAGACAATGATTCAGAGAGTAAAGTTCTGTGTTAATGCTAAAGGAGCCAAAGCAGGGAAAGGCAAGTCCACCTGCATCCACTCCTACACAAGTTATGGTTGTTATCTACTGACTAGAGATGTCCTTTAGCCACATGAAACCAAATCAGGAGAGGAGATCTTAGGTTTATAGCCTTGGCACTGTTGAGATTTTTGATTTCCCTTATTTGACTATGAATCCTAGACTGGAACAATTTTCCCCTTGTAAATAATTCATAGAATCCTAGAACAGTTCCAGCTGGAAGAGACCTTGAAGATCAAGTCCAGCCTTTGTCCTAGCCCTACCAACCTGCTAAATAATGCCCTCCAAAACTCAGGTTCTCTTCCTGTGACTGCAACCCAATCCTGCTTTTCTACCTTTTATGTAGAAGAGTGCCCAAATGAAAAGCTTTATTACCATGATTGCTGTGAGAACCTTCAAATGATGTGGCTACCATTTCTTTGTTGTGAATGGTTTCATTTTGAAGGCCCTTTTCTTCCAATACAAGTCATCCATGAGCCTCCTAAACTGATGCTGACAGGCACACCAAGTATCTCAGTAGAAGTGACCAAAACCACATGTATCAAACTCTTTCCAGGGACTTGTTGGAGAGCAAGGGGAGATGATGGGACAGTTCAAGTCTTGAGTATGTTTTTTACTAGAGAAACTTCACTTAATGCTCACAAAACTGGAATGTATGTGTTGATGTCTGACAAGCTGTGAATGAGTATGCAGCAGCAAGGATGCAAAAGCTTTTATCCTAATGCTTGTAGTAGACAACCTCAGTCCTACATCTAATCTAATGCCTGTCCCAGAAGACATTGCAATTTGCCCTCATGCAGTTATTGGGAGGAAAATGGGCTATAGATCATAAGAGATCTCTGACAAGATCTCCAATACTGATGATAATTGAATGGGTTTTTTTCCAGGATATATTTTTCAGTGTTGTTTCTCTCTGCTTGTCCAACTTGAATACTCCTGAGAATGGGGAGATGACAAGAATTAATGCCTGTTTGCATTCACTTGAACTGTATTGTCACTTAATTAGCCATGATTAATGTCAGGAGGCAAAGGAGAAGCATCAAGCTATTTTCAACAGCTCCATACTGATAAGGGCAGGGGGAAAAAAAACCCCAAGGAGTGGCACTGCAATGTTGATTGCTAAAAGAGGCATTGTTTTGAAGGCAAGGTTTATTCTTCAGCCTCCTGGTAAACTGCCAGTGACTTTAACCACTAGAATCAAGCACAAACCAAGAATATAAATGCTCCTCAATTAAAAACAAAGGAGAAAATGGTACCCAGAATTATTCAATAGTCACGTATCTGTTTGAACTGGTTTTGGGTAATGCATTTTTAGTGATTTCAGGGAAACAGAAGAGCCTAGCTTTACATTGGCACTATTCCTTGTTAATCTCACAGGTTTGATATCCTAAATCCTGATCCACTGCCAAAACTACATCCAGATGTTGATTTGATAGCTGCTAGGTCTCACAAAGTAGACCAAACAGCTGTAGGCTAGTGGGAAGAGCAATAGATGTGGCAGGTCTGGCTTTTTAACTCATTTGCTAGCAACTTCTAAGCTCTCCAAAAGCTCTTTTTCAAATCATTGCAAGGGGGGAAAATGTGAAAGAAGTACATGCTCCTGTTCCTCCTTGCTTCTGTGTCAGGGAAGGAGACCTTAGCTCCCAGCTTCTTACTAGCAAAGGAGGAATGGAAGATATGGCATAAAATGAAAGAGCCAAAGATGGAAAAGTGGAGGGATAGATTGCTGGGAACAGGGAGAACTGAGCACATTGAAGACTGGAACAAAGCCAGTCAGAGATCTGTATAGGGGAAAGGCAAAATAGTTAAAGGAAAAAGTAAACAAGCTCATTAAACTAAAAAGTAAGGATGAGAAAATGGAAGAGGAATAGAAAAAATTGAGTCAGTCAAGGAAGGCAGAAAACTGTGGATATGATTTTCTGTATCTGTGCTTCTATTCTGTACTTAAAATGGTAGATTGGGGGTTTTTACATTGAAAGCATTTCTTCTTGTTTTGTTGGGTTTTTTCTATTTTATCTTGTCTTCTGAGGAGTCTCTGGGTGGTCTTGCAGTGCACTGACAATTGACTATTCAAAACCTTTTTTTGTTCCTGGAGAGGATTTTATTTTTATCCACACCTGATAGAGCTGTATTTTCACTTGAGCATGGAATAGGGAGTGAAAGCACAGATAGGCAGTGAAACTGGCACTTTGTGGTCTTCTTTTGGCCAAATTATTTCATATACAGAGGGAAATGACTCTGCTGAAGACCTGTGCTGTGAATATGTCCTTTGAGGAATTTTCTTGCTTCTTCAAGGAGAGAGAGCTCCAGTTGTAGAAAACCTTTCTCCTGCCTATTCGTTTCAATTGTGGCTTTATGCAAGGGGAAAATAAAACACCCTTTTTTGTTACAGTTGAAGGAATAAAACTGTCATGGGTGACCACTAACTGATGTCACTCTGCTCAAGCATTCAGCACAGAGCAATCATTTCAGGGAGAAACAATTTGAGTGTAGCACCATGTTTTCCCTGGACTGCAGCCTTGCCATTTGGAAGAGCTAACTCTGCTCTTTGGTTGTGAGGTCTACTGCCCTTGGTGGGTTTTAGTGGAGTCCACTAGGCTAGTTACATAGCCTTTAAGAGCATTTCCATCTTAGCCACATAATTATACCATGCTTTTGTCATCTGGCCAGCCTGGGGACATCAGTTAGTGTGAGTCATGTGAATTAGAACTTGCTAGTTCATAGCAGCATTGGTGGGTTTCAAGCAAACTTCTTTTTCTCCCTCTCTCTTTGAATACACAGCCAACTGCTTTCTGTTCTCCTGAAGGGAAGGACATAAAGCACAGCACAGCAGCAGGCTGAAAAGGTGTCATCTAAGTGTGTGACATGGCTTCATGCAGTGCTTAAATACAATAGAAAGGTATTCTGTTGCTTACTCAGCACTTACTGAACTGCTTCTAAAATGATATCCTGGGTCAAATGATTTAATAGCAAGAATGATCTTATAGATTTTTCTTTTAACCTTCCTTTCCAATAATTATGCTGCTCAGGAATCAATCAATCAGCAGGGAAATACTAAATATGTAGGTGGAAAAAAATTGCTATGCACTGAAATGACTCTTAAATCTGGCTTTTACTGATGCAGCTAGTAAAACCAGGTTGATTTTTGCAGCCACATAAGTATTACAGAGTGTGATTCTTCCTGTGTTTCTGCTCACTGCTTCAGTGATGAGAAAGTGAGAGGCTCATTCCGATTTCTCCTCCCAGCTCCCACCTGTATGGCTCAGGTCCTTNCCAGAGCACTGGCCCAGGCTGCCCAGCAGCCTGTGGAGTCTCCTTGTCTGGAGCCATTGCAGAGCTGCCTGGACACATTGCTGTGTGAGCTGGTCTAGGTGCTCCTGCTCTGGCAGGGGGGTTGCACTAGATGACCTTTCTAGGGCCCTTCCAACCCCTGACATTCTGTGATTCTGTAAAGGATGCACTAGCCCCTTGTCTGTTGGCTGCTCTAGGATCTCTCCTTCTATTGAAACTGAAAACAAGGTGAGACACATCACATCTTTGCTGGAACAAGAAGAGGGATTCACTCTGTCTTCTGCTGACTAAATCACTTGTTAAAGTAGCTCTAGTACCTATAGGGATATGAAGAGGTTTGGCATTGCTGCTTTGCACTTGTGTGCTGCTTTCTCTGCTGCCTAGCCACCTTAGCAGGATCCTGTCACCATTTCATCAGGAACAAGGGGAATTTCTTTCACCAGAGACCCAGTTCTACCTGGGTGGAAACATTGACTCCTGCCCATGTTGATGAGGAGGCATGAAGAGCTAAAGTGTTTGTCCATGGCATTTCATGGGCCTTAGCTGTGCTGGAAGCATAATGGGGAGTTGGGAAGGTGACCCCAGGAAAGGAGGGAGAACTTATCACAACTTCTCAAGGGTTTTTTAGTAAAACTCAACTGAAATACAGAGTCTGGGCCAAATGCCAAGCATAACAGATACATTGCTGCCCGCAGGGCTCATCTTAGATGTATAACCCAGATCCTGAAGATTTGTTTTCAATTCTGATTCCTGTTTTGTTGGGTTTTTTTTCTTAACTCAAACATTAAATAGGAATCAGTCACCTGGATATAATGTGAGTGAATGCATTTAGTATACTTGTTCCTGGGACTGTATGAATACTATTTATTTCTGCTTCATGGTCTGTTCTGCATAGCTCCCTGCACCTTCTTTGTTTCTGATGCAGACTGTGCCTTTATCAAATTTACCTGCCCTTTAAAACTGTGGCTTTGTTCTGGGTCTCATCCAAAGGCCTCTAAAGTCACAGGTTCATGAAAGCTTGAGAGCCAATTCTCACTGCCACCACTTCCAACCATGTTCTTTTCCTGTGGCATCTTCTGCTTTTATAGTGCTAGTCTCTTTTGCTAGTATTAAAACAAACCCTCCAGCATAGTGCACTGCAAGCTATTCAATATAGAGTTTGATTTTCCTTTTTATAAGTAATAGGGTTTTTCATAGCATTCCTTATCTTGCTGGGCTGGTGAGTCTAATGATAAATAGCTGAGCATAAATAGATCTTTACTTTGTGATGTCAATGACTAATGCTTTGCTGCTTAAATAAATATTACAGTGAAATGTACCCTTGATTTACTGAGCCTGAACTAAAATAGATGAGTAACATTGTACTGGCAGCATGAGAAAAAAAAAAAGATCATGCATGTGGGAAATTTGGATTCATAGCAAGTATTTAAGAGTGTTTGGTTCATCCTTACCATTAGACTTCATTTTTTTTTTTTTAATGGAATTCACAAGAGTGAAAGATTTCTTTCCTTCTTTATTCTTTGCATCTAAGCCTAAGAACATAATCTGCTGCATGTCTCCTTTGGGGTTGCTGTTGAAGCTCCCTATTCATCTTTGCACTCTTCAGCTCCCATTACAAGCTATCATTCAATAAACTCTGCACTTGATAACTTTAACCAGGCAACTCTGCTCTCTTTGAAGGGAGGAGACCAAACAAATCCATCCCCACATCACTGATATTCCACAACAGCTTCCAAGTTCACAAAGAAAGGACATGTATGTCACAACCCCAGACAGATAGCTGGGAGATGCCAGGACCACAGACCTAGATCTCCCCATGGTGAACCTGGATTTGCCTGTAGATCCTTGAGCTCCAACTAAACTCTTCCCTTTTAAAGAACTACCAGTTCAAAGCTGTGGCATTTTGAAAACACTTTCAGCCTTTTTCTGTCAACAAGAAGGTTACAAACCCCCAAACATTTTAATCTGCTTACTAGCCTTTAATTATACTAACTGCCAATAGGATCTATTACTAGGCCAAAGAAAATACTGGCTGCTGTGTATTTTTTAGTTTAACTGTGATTGATGATGCATATTTGTGTAACATTAGGTCATATTTGTCAGAGTTTAACTTCTTGGTTGGCAACTACACCATTAATTAGCAATATTGCTGATAACCTCTACTTTATATAACCAGCAAGCTGTTTTTCTCTACAAGCTGGCAGTGGAAAACAAGCCCAAGATATTTCCATGGTGCCACAAGTCTGGAGTAGGAAAAGTCAGAGGAATACACACTACAGAATCACAGAATCATTAAGGTTGGAAGTGAGCTCTAAGATGATCAAGCCAAACCATACCTATCACTCCCATGCCACTAAACCATGGCCCTAAGGAAAGCATCTCAATGTTTCTTCAACCCCTGCAGGGATGGTGACTCCACCACCTCCCTGGGCAGCCTGGGACAATGCTTAACAACTCTTTCAGTAAAGACATTTCTCCTTATATCTAATCTAAACCTCCCCTGGTGCAACTTGAAGCCATTTCCTCTCATCCTTTCACATTTAACCCTGGAGAAGAGACCTAGCCCCATCTGGCTACAACCTCCTGTCAGGTAGTTGTAAAGAGAGATAAAGTCTCCCCTGAGCCTCCTCTTCTCCAGACTAAACAACCCTAGGAATTCTCTGGGATTACTATCTGAAAAGCCTGTTTTATTTCTTGACAGTTTATTCCTTTAAATGTTACATCTCTCTTTTGGATGCTCAGTGAGTCTGCAGTCAGGCCAGAACTGTATTCCTGAGGTTGCACATTTCCTGTTGTAATTCTCTGCTTTCAGCTCCTCACAACTCTTCCAGATTTTCTCTATCTGGAATGAAATTTTCCATCCAACTTCCTGTTTGGCTGTTTCCTGGCTATTTCCCAGCTGTTTCCTGGCTGTTTCCCCTTGTCCTTCTTTCTTTTTCCTTTTCCCCTTGTCCTTCTTTCTTTTTCCTTTTCCCCTTGTCCTTCTTTCTTTTTCCTTTTCCCCTTGTCCTTCTTTCTTTTTCCTTTTCCCCTTGTCCTTCTTTCTTTTTCCTTTTCCCCTTGTCCTTCTTTCTTTTTCAGTTAAAGCTCTACTGCTGGTTTTGAGCATGAGGTATGGAATCAAGAATGAGTATCTACTTATCTTAAAGCAGCACAGCATCTTATATGCTGGATTCTTTTCTAATGTTTTGAGCTAGGATATGAAGTTTCACAAAAGGGTAAACCTGATATCAGGAGCTTATGAAAATTCCCCTTTGGCCAAGCAACATTCCTTTGACATCCTGCAGTTCCAAACCTCTCAGTAGTAAGTGGATAAAGTTCACCAAGTCAAGTCTCCAGAGAGAAGGTTTCTCCCTGTGCAAGCTCCCTGAGCACACCCAAGGACTTTGCAGCCCTAAGCATGTGTATGCTGTTAGATTTGATATTAGTCATTCTGCACTGCATTTCCAAATCTGAAACATGGGCAAAATACAAAGTCCATGTCTCTGAGGAGCTTTGGGAAACTAGGTCACAAATGCTGGTGAAGCTGCAGTGAAAGGCATAGTAAAGAGCTCTTGAGGCTGTGAATAATCCTACTTTTACAGCTCAGCTTCATCAGTGGAGAAGAAAGAGAGCTTGGGCCACGCAGGGAACAATAGAGAAAAACTAGAATTGTGTGTTGTTCCTTATTAATTGAGTGCAGTCAGCTTTTTTTGCACTGAGAAAGGACCTGTGGGAAGGAAAAAAAGGACATGAGCTTGTGCTGAGAGATGGCATCCTAGGGCACATGTGCTTGCTTTGTTGCTTCAAAGTTCTGTGGGTGTTAGGTCATGCATTTTCTAAGTCCTGAACTCTTAATAATCATCTTTAACCTAGTCTCTGTTCCCTTTCTTACAGCTGATAGCTGCAGAAGGATGTTTTTGTAGTTGAAGTGCTGTGCTGGGGACAGCAGACTCCTTTCTGGATTCTACCACATATGTGTTGGTTTTTTGTATAAGCTATATCTGTAAAATGAGTATAATTGTTAAAAGTGCAGATTATTTGTGCATTGCCTAGCACATCTATTTGATGGGTTTAATTTCAAAGCCTTGGGGGAAATTCTTGTCTCTTATTCAGTATTTGCTAGTCTCAGCTGAATTCAAGAGAAATGTTAACTTGGTGAGGCTCTGTTCAAAACTCACTGAAACTGAGTGGTATTTGGGATGACTGTGGGAGCTTCACCCTGGGGAAACTCTTCAGCATTGCCTATCTGCTCAGAAGCACTAAAAACCACATGAAGGCAAGAAGCTGCTCTTTTTAACTTGAGATATATTTAAGAGGTTTGAAATAAATTAGATGTGCAGTCTTCAGGGAATTGATTGCATCTCCCAGGAAGCAAAATACATTCAGGACCAAAAGCATTTGCCATGGATTGTTTTTAATGTGGAGTCTGCTGTGGCTTTGTGGTGCAACAGTGAGTGTAACCTTGGAACTTTGTCCCAGGATGGGACTCCCTGTACAGGTGCAAAACTCTTTTGCCAGTGACAAAACATTGTAGTCTTGGAGAAAAAATGGTTTATTGTATCTCTTAATTTAATGTTGTAGACTTAAATGAAGTAATCTTTTCTGCTGGTTTAATATTTTTCTGATGTTTACAAAATCCTTCCCCCAAATGCCAGCCTTAGGAATTCTTAGTTGTAAGAACTAGGGCAGAAAGCAGGAAAGAAAAGGAGTGTGATCAAGGCAGAAATAGCTATGTAGAGATCCTTATTACACTACCTGACTCTAAGCAAAATTCCTTCAGCTTGTGCTCAGAAATCAGACCTCTGACACATACACCAGAAAGTTCCTCCTGTAACTTGCAGCACAATGGTACTTTGGAGAATGTTTTGTCCCCAAAAGCAATGGCATTAAATCACTGAACTGTTTTGCTTAGGTGCACAGCCTCCCTGTGCCAGGTTTTAAAGACCTTCAGTCTAGCAGATGGCACAGTTCACACCAACAACTCTATTGCTCTTAGGTTATGCGGTTTGCACTGAAACCAATCTCCAGCTCTCAGTCTTTTGATTTACTTTGTTAACAACTAACACACCATGTTTAAGATTAATTCAGTGCCAAGGCAACCTCTGATTGATTCCTACAAAGAGTAGGGAGGATGTGACTGCTGTGACCTCCTTTGAAAAGCAGTAGACCCTTTGCAAAATGTTGAGAGGGTGAAAGTGCTGAGATGTGCCTAGAGCAAGGAAAGCTGAGAGATGCAAAGCTTGCCTGTGATCTAGAATATCAGCAAAAAGGCAAGCTCAGTTTGAGGCTCCAGGACCCAAGTAAATCACAGAATCATTAAGGTTGGAAGAGACCTCTAAGATCATCAAGACCAACCATACCTAGCACGACCATGCCACTAAACCATTATTTTTATTACAGAAGTATGGGTTGGTTGTAATTTCATTGTAAATATGAATTTTGAAATATGGTATCAGTTATGAAACAGGAGAGCCTTTTCAGGAGGGATTACAGTACAGAAAGGAGAATAATTCATAGGAAGAGAGAAGCAGCTAAGCAGCCAGTCTGGGTGTATCTGTCACATACATGATAGAAACATTCCCTGGCATGGCAGTCATAGCAATGCTGTGAGTTACAGGACAAAGAAATAGTAGGGCATAACTTATCCTCAAATGTTAGGATCCAGTTCAGCACTGATGACAGGAGCCCTCTTCTCTTAAATAGATGAGCCAATAAAAATAGATGTCCTCTGTTAGTCACAGACTTAGATATTGCAGCAGTGATAGAGTGTGATTTATTGATAAGAAGAAAAAGTCTCTGGTGAGAAAAATTCCTTGCTGGGAAAGAGCAGCAGGAGGATGCCACTGGTTACACAGAGGTACAGTCCTGTTGACTTCATCATGGGCTGCCTCATGTGTCTGTGTTAGGCCATTTCTGCCCTGACTTGGCAGTGCTGAGCCACCTCTCCTAAGCCCCTCTGAGGATTACTGTGTGACAAGTCCTCCACATACACCTCCTCCTTCTGCACACCCTTTCTGCTTCATGTAAGTGGCTTTTGCAGGAGCAAAAGGGGTAGAAAAGAGGATGTATGCCAGCATGCAGCAGCACACCTTTCATCTTTTAGGGCACAGATTTGTTAGGAGGCAATGGGGAGAGGTGTCATGGCAAGAGAGGCCCTGGAAGGATTGTGTTGCAGGGAGAAATCATGATGTGAAGAGGGAAATACAGGTTACCCTTGATGCTGAGGGCAGCCTGGCCTTCCTGCTGCCTCTAATGCATAACTGATTTTCCACTTTCCATTGGTGTGTGTTGGAAGACACCCTGAGCCTGGGAAGGCTTCTGCTGAGGTGAGCACAAAGGGTTCTTTACCCCTCTACACAAAGGGCAGGAGCACATGGGGCTGGTGTTTCCAAGCACCTCTTGGCAATCCTGTTTCAAACCTCTTAGAAACTAAGCAGGCCACACTTGCTTCCAACAAAACCAATGGCAAATCCCTACAGAGGATAAAAAGAACAGCAGCCCCTTAAATAGGTGTCCTTTTTGATTTCCCAAATGAACCAAAAGGTGTGCAAATGTGACAGTTTTTCAGCTCAAACTCATACTCACTTCAGCTTATGTCTGAATTATTCAAAATGTGATAACATTCCTTGGCTGTATTGTATTCTGACACTCAGGATCCCTGCAAAATATTTACGTTGGATAGTCCTTATATCCAATTCCTCTTTTTATCAATAGAACAATATTTATGGAGATCAGGCTGCCAACTTTGCCAGACAGACGCCCTTTACCTTCAAAAGCAAACATGATTCATCAGAGGATCAGGATTTCAGCTACAAATTAAACTGCTCTTTGATAGGCTGAAAGATACAAGTCAATAAAGGAAACTTCTTGATAGCTGGAAAGGAATGTCTTCTTTGAGACTGCCAATATTCAGTTCTGATCACTAATAACCTTAACTGATGGAAGAGACTCTATTTTATCTTGATCTAATTGTATCCCAGGGGCAATGTTAAGAAGTGGAAAGAAAGTGATAATCAATTGTGCTGTGTAAAGATGTGAGCTTACTTTTGCCATCTCTTTGAGACTTTGAATATCTTTTCATGTACTTGTGCAGCACACAGGATGAAAGTGCTCTGACCCAAACCTGGGGTTCTCTACTATACATAATTAGCATGAAGTATAGTAAGAACAAAAGTAAGTATAAACTCCCAGACTTGGGGCTTCTTATCTTTCAGTGCACAAGCCTATCACAGATATAAAAATAAGCTTACTCTAATAGTCACAGTGCCCAAGACAGTGGGGAAAAGTAAATTACATCAGAAGATGTAATGATGCTCATTTTTCAGAGCTGTCCCTCCCAGTCTTTCCTGCAGATATCCCACAAAGTTATTTCTCCTCTCTCTCTTTCCAAGCAGCACCACTGAAAATACGTAATGTATTTTTCATCGTGTACCCTTTCAGTGCTAATTAAATATCACAACCCTACCTTTCAACTAATTGCAATGGCCTTGTTATTTTTGGTTTTGCCTGCCTATGATTTCAAGCTGATGATCATTAGGAACAATAACAGTCCTCTAGGCTTTTATCATGCCTTCCATCTGTGGGCCTCTGCTAAGCATTACTACGTGCGTTACACAGCAGAGCTCCCACTGAGTCACAGAGGTTAATGAACTCATTCAAGATCTCCAAGCATGTCAGTGGCAGAAGCAGGAATAATGACAGTCAGCCTGAGCTCTGCTCTCCCAGGCCTTGATGCTCTGACACTTCTTGCTTAAAGGGTTAGCCAGATTTTGTAAAATGAGATTAATCACTAAAAGCTGGAGTTCTTTGGGAGAGGATTATTTGTGTGGGAAGGGAAAGGGAAGGAAGGAGTCATTTCACTGCTGAAATGAAGCTGAAAGTGGCACTAATGGAAAGAAAAGCTCCTGCCTCTCTGAATCACACTGCTTGAAGGCAGTGGGTGTTGCTTGGTAGTGTTTGGTAAGGAATCTCAGGTTGTCATGTTCACCAAACCAGTCTGAAGAGTGATGGACTGAAATTCCAAGTTCCCAAACAGTACAAAATCAGATCCAATTCCATTTCACTAATCTTACTGATGTCCTCCTCAAGCAACTTGGGAATAGGAATAGCTCTTAATACACAGGCTGCCAACAGACCCTGCTGATCTAACTTTGGCCCCAGGGGAGATTGCCACTTTTGGACCTTGTCCTAGGCAGCAGTGAATGGCTGCTTGCACAAACACACAGCTGAATGAGTTCTGATGTTGTTGAGATCAAGAACACTTGGAAGCTTTAAAGTCTGATTGCTACAGAAAAAGGTATTTCCTGTGTCTCTCCTCTTCCCTAAAATCATGCTGTTTTAACACAAGAGGCTTTGACAGAAGCTGTTAATGCTGCTTTGGATTCCCATGGGACAGAGACTGGCATCAGTGAATTTAAATTGGCCTTTTATGCTGATTATATATTAATATGTATGCTCTAGCAGGGACTTCAGCTTTTATTATAGTTTGAATCATTACTAATTTTGGCAAATTTTCTGGCTTTAAAATGAGCTGAAATAGATTAGAAGCCATGCCTCTGCATAGACAAGATAACACACTTGTCATCTAGATTTCCCCATTTCAGCTGAAATGCTGAGTTGTCCCAATCCTCAGCTTATGTATCCCCTCTTTCTATTGAAAAGACAAACCCCTGATAGCAAAATACCAAATTACTATAAAATAGTTTGCTGTTCCTTGATCCATTTTAAAACATAACCAAAGGCCAAATCTGCTTATCTCCATTATAGGTGGGGAGCCCCTTGGAAATGAATAGCAGAGTCTTATGCTAAATTAGATGGTGTTGCTCTGATTCTGCTGTGTTACAAGCAGAACCTGATGCAGCTGTAACACAGCTAGAGGGTGAAGGGATGCAGTGCCATAAAAACACATCTGAGTGGGATGAACAGGACAAGAGTAACAGGTATGAAGAGAAAAGCACATTCATCCTTTCTGAAAGTACACCTGATTCTCAGCACTTTTCTCTGCTGTTGATGTCACAGAATTGTCAGGGTTGGAAGGCACCTTAAAGCTCATCTAGTGCCAACCCCCTGCCACTAGAGCAGCTTGCTCCCAGCCCCAAAACTGCCAGGGATGAAGCTGTCACCACCTCTCTGGGCAACCTGGCACAGTGGCTCACCACCATCCTGGGGAACAACTTCCTCCTAACATCCAACCTAAATCTCCCCTCTAGTTTGTATCCATTCCCTCTATTCCTATCACTACCTGACATCCTAAAAAGCCCTTCAACATCTTACATGGCACTGAAGCACCTGGCTGCTCAGCCTCTCTGAAACACAAGCTTCTCTCTTGAAAACGTGTGCAGGTTAATCAAGTGGTGATGAGGTAATAGAGCAGGTAGGAGCTGTATTAGCACTTGAACAAAACACCCCATAACAAGACTATCAGGCTGTGCATGTCAATCCTCAGGGCAGCACTAGTTAGTCATTAGAAAGTTGCATTAGGAGACCAGAATTAATGTTCATGAAGTTGTGATGATAGGCAGCTTAGGAACAAGGGAGATGTAACTTGTCCAAATACGCTTTTATGGTGTCATCTCTGATCCCTCAGGTCTGAGGCTCTCTCATGCACACACACACAAAAAGGAGGAAAAAGATGGTCAAATTAAAATGTAAAAAAAAAAGTTTTTCAAGCATCAGAAAGATAATTCTGTCTTTTCCATTTTTGGCATCATTAGGATGGAAACTATTAAGCCATGAGGCAGAAAAACTGCACTCCCTTGGGTACCAAGATAAACAGCCCCAGTATCTTTACTGTGGCTTTACCTGGACAGCTTTAACACTTTGAATGCAACTACTTCTTTCTTTGTTCTCCTGAGAAAAGGAGACATGACATCAGCCTTCTCTGGGTGCATGTGCAAGCCTATTTGGGTCACCTCCTGAATGCTGTTTCAACTCTTTTTTAATTTTTATTTTTCTATCAACCAAATTGTGTAGGAGACACAAAGATTAGTAAAATCTATCTCACCTGGCTTCAGACTAAGGCCAGCCACATTCTGGTGGCAATGGTATTTAAATTTCATTTCAAAGGCTTACATTCACAGATTTACATATTCTGGAAATCCTTCCACAAAATTCCCACATTTTTCTTTTCGTTTTAGTTTGTCATATTTCATAGTTCACTCTGAGCTTTCCATGTGTGTTTTTGAACATGGTTTTCTTTCCTGATATGAAATGTGGAGGTAAAGGCAGTTTTCTAAATGCTGGGAGATGTAACACTGGCAAGAGATATGCAAAAGACAGAAAAGTGGTAATACCCTGCAGCACTTTTACTCATCTGAGAAGCTATCAAAGCCTTCACTGAGATCTGCTGAGGTTAGAAACTGAGATTTAACTTGTATCTCAGTTTGTGGTGTACCCTGATGCCACTGATTTGGGGCAAGGTGACTGTTTTTTCCATCATTTAAGTCACTATATATTTGCTGGTTGATCAAGTACTGCAAGGGCAAGAGGACTTAGTCCCTCCAGAAGAGAGTTATCATCAGCAGTGAGGTCCTCCCTTTCCAAACCAGTTTGGGCTCTGTCATCTCATATGAGCCTGGCAACAGTGCACAGCTCTGCTCAGTGACAGCATCTGCTGAGCTTTCATAATGTGAAAAATCATCCTCTTACATTTATTTTTGTTCCTTGAGCTAATAGATGCTAGAATAGACAGCAAGCTTTTGGTGTCTGCATGGCCTTGGGGAGCAGCTCTGTGCTGAGAGGGAGGTGTGTGCAGAAGCTGAGGCCATTCTGGAGTGGCTCTGCAAGGACAAATTTAGAAACTGGGACATCTGGGTGTTGCAACAGTTGGATTGGGAAAAGGAAATGAGATGGAAGCACCTAAGGCAAGGCTCCTGTGTTCCTTTACATTCATCCCCACTGCTCATGCCTTTTGCTTAGGCTGTGGCAGGACCCAGGGCTCTGGATGTGGAGGGCCAGGTGGTGTGGGCAGCACAGGGTACAGCAGCCATCACAGTCTGAAGTGATGATCCTGTGGGAATGGAGTACAGGCTGACAAGTGTGAGAGGTTATAGAATCATAGAAGAGTTACAGCTGAAAGACACCTTGGAGATCATCAAGTCCAGCCTTTGTCCTAGCCCTAGCAACCTGCTAAATGATGCTCCCCAATGCAACATCTCCCTGTCTCTTAAACACCTCCAGGGATGGGGACTCCAGCACCTCCCTGGGCAGCCTGTTCCAATGGCTCACAACCCTTGCAGCAAAGAAATTCCTCCTAATGTCTAGCCTGAACCTCCCCTGGCACAATTTTCCCAGTTTCCTGCTCTGACACACACTTCCAGTTTATGTAAGCCATTTTTCCCAGAAGCTAGAGAATTTTACTCATCTACCTCCTCATTTGTGAAACAAGGATAACAGCCCTTTCCTCCCTTACAATTGTTTACTGTTAAATAGTCTGTTAAGATGTGGAAAAGCCATCTCTCAGTACACACAATCTCACTGCTCCTTTTCCTTCTCTCTCTGCACGGCTCAGTCTGCTGGGGATAACCTCAGAGCACATCTCCCAGGTCAGGCTAAGTGCTTTGACTCCCTTCTCTCATGTTGGAAGATGCAGACTTCTCTTTTGACTGCCCTAAGGTGCCTTAATGCAGTGACATTGTTAGCAGCAGGTATAGCACAGGGACTTCAATCGAGGGCTCTGAGTTCTGCTGGGTAGCATTAGCAGTATGGGAAGTCAAAAGTAGTTCTAGAACTTGCTTAAGGCCATTTGGTGGATCAAAGAGGCAAGTCCAAAATCCAGACCTCCCACTTACTGCTTTTTTAAGGCTTATTCTCACTTTTCTAGTCAAAGTTGATCACTGACACATTTGATGCCAGGTGCAATTCTACAGAGACCATGGAGTGTCTTTGTGCTGATGAATAATAGAGATCACAAATGTGTTCTGCATGTAAACTTCTGCAGTTTAACTGATGAATGCAAATACCTGCTCAGGTTTCAGCAAATATCTGTGAGCTTTCAGACTTCTTTTACTCCTCCATCTTGGGGACACTTCCTCAAATTCTCTTAACATTCTGCAATGATAAACTGTGGTGCAGAAGAATTGCTTGCTGACTTGAAGAAAAAAAAGACTTCTGATTCTCTGCAATGAAACTTGAGTTATATAGGCTAACTTTATCCTTATAATCTTTTCTTTGCTGAAGTGCAATGGCATCCATTCTTTCCAGACTTCTGATGATAACAGGTTTCAACAGCAAATGTTCAGGTCTAAATTCTGTTCTCAGAGTGAAGTTGCTGAATCCTCCTAGGTCTAAATTAGTTACTTGGAAAAGACTATTCCTTTGGAATCCTACAGATGAATAATAGGACAAAATGATTATGACAATGAGGTTGGGGAAAAAAAAACAACTCACATGCTTTATTCCCCCACATGACAGTTGAAAGTCCATTGGATTTTCCCCATTAACTTCAATGGAACTAACCAGGAAGCTTCCAGTTACCTTAAAGATTTCAGAGCAGTAATTCTTATCTCAGGATTCTTTCATTAGAAGATTTGGGAATGGCTGTACAGCTCATACTTTAAACTGCAGATCCTCTTAGAATGAGGCAAGAGCCACAGGCAGAAATAAACCTTGATTTTATACTTGAAATAGCTCTGCCTCCCTTCTCTGATACCCAGGAGCAGCAGGCTTTCTGTGCTGGTAAAGAACTCCTTCAGTAGCAGTTACCCTCACCAAATCCCTCCTCAAAGTGTGCTTATGTGTGTCTCTAGATATATGTGACTAAGCAAGCAAGTGCTTTCCCATTTCAGGTGAGTTTTGTTGCTTTACAATGTAGAGCAAAAGGGAATATTATGGGAGCCAAGCCAAAGCACCACACAACATTCATTTTCCTCATGGCTGGGGCCAGTCCAGGTGTGAGTGGTGGAGCTGTACAGAGCTCTTGCAGTTGTGGAAAATGCTCCTCAGCCTCTCCCTGCCTCACTAAATCTGCTTTTCCCTCTTTGACCATCACAGTGAGGCCCTGGCTGGAGTGGCTGCATGAAACCTGGAGCTGCAGGTGCTGAGACCTTGGGTGAGCAAACAAGATTATCATTATGTTGTCTCTTTAAGCACAGTTTAGGAATGTATGAGGATTGTTTTTCATTTCCTGATGATATTGGAACTAACAGGACTAATTGTGGGGATAATCCCATGTAAGCACATTGCTAATGTTTGTAGGCCTTTATCCATCTGCACCCATATCTGTGGGGGTCTGGTTTGCAGAGAGCTCTTACCTTTACAAGAGTTTTGTACATTGATCTATATTACAGATTCCTGCACTGGAAAATTACTTTAGATATAAACCCTGTTGCCTGTGCTGTCATCCATGCCAACATCTTGGCAAAGAAAGATAGTTTCTTACTCCATCACAAACAGAGAAAGTGCATAATGGCTTTAGAACCATTTTACCAATACACTAACATCTCACCAATGCCCATGATGGGCCAGAAAGGACAGTGGTTTTTTTGATAGTATGCCTACCATGGAATTCTTAAGCCTTCATTTAATTAATCACTTAATTTAGAGAAGCCTAAAGGCTCTTGAGGTTGTATTGTCCCTTTGGCTGTGTTTGTACTGGCGAATAAAATATGCAGCACATCTCCCAGGTCAGGCTCTAACCTTTAAACTGTCATTCCCAAGGCAAAGTGGTCACCCCAAATTATCTCCTGGGACTGGCCCCTGCAACCCTTGTGTTGTGCCAAGTATGGTTTGGGAGGCTGCTCACAGGTCATTATCAGAATAAGAATGATACTGATTCTGACCCTACAAGAAAAGCAATTAAAATCAATGGATATACTAGATGACAAACCAGTATGAATAGCATAATTAGTTACTCAGGGTGTCTGATTTCCCTTTTTGTGTTGAAAGAATGTGATTTTGATCTGCAATTACATGTTGTGTAATGTATTATAGTTCATCTTCTCCAAGGTGAGAGACTGTTTGATGCTGCAGATCATGTGTTCATTCATTTTATGATCATGATAATCCCTCTGAAACTGGGAGTTTCTCTGTGGCCAGTCAGGAATGAGAGGTTGCTGGTGCTTCTCAGTAATATTTGGGCCTGTAGATGTTCTGTGAGCCATTGCCTATTGTTTGAAATTGCTGAGAGGCTTCTCTTTAGCAAATTATAGAGAGATGTAACTGAGATCTGTGGTCCTAGGTACAGGTTTTGGGGGTAGGTATGTGCAGAGATGTTTCTTCTTGTTTTAGGAAAAAAGGGATGAGTATTTGCCTCTGCTGCCTTGCTCCTGTGTTGGCACCTTAGTCACGGAAAAGAACCATTCAGGTCTCAGAAGGCCTGATGGCTTTCCTAGAGGGATGCTCCTCGGATTCAGTTTGAGGCAGGAATTGCAGAACTGGAGAGGAAACACCCCAACTCTGCTTCAGGGGTCCTCAGAGCAGAAAATATCCTCTGATCTGAGCCTGGACCAGCCAAACCTGCCATCCCTTCCATAAGCTATGGTGACTGACCCACATAGGATGGAACTCACTGAAGAAAGCCCTCAGAGGGCTCCATCATGCTTTGCTCTGGGAGGGTTTGCACAGGGCTGGGGGGCAGTAAGCTGCTCCTGTGTTTTTAATAGTAAAGTTATGTGGGGAATGTGTTAGGGGTTTCATGTTTCAGTGTATGTTGTGGGCTATGCAGCAATGAAGGGGCAGAATCCAGGCTGGCTATTGACCCTAATTCTGCCTTTCCAGATTTTGCTGTGTTTTAGCTTTTCTTGACATGATGTTGTTTATACACGTTGTTGTTTAAGGGAGCTCAACAAGCAATTTTGTTATCCCAACTCTTATTTTCTTTTGATGTGGCAAAGAAGAAAGCATTAATACTGGGGACTTCTGTGCCCTGATGAATATCCCAAAAGAGGAGCAAGGCTTTTAGAGAGAAATGAAGCAGGTATACACACACTCGTTCATTATTTACCGGCACATACCTGCAGCAGTAAAAGCACCTGAACGACTCACTGCTTTGCAGGCTGCTGTCAACTTAACTACCCCCACGATCACAACCCAACGTAGAGTGACCGTTCAGGGGCACAGCTCTGCCGCCAGGACAGTGTCCTCACAGAGGACGTTTGGCAATAGGCGCAGGCAGCGGCGGCCGAATCCCGCATCTCATTCCCTCTCCCCGCCGCTCAGCCAGGATGCTCCCGGGAGGGCGGAGGTGGTGCCGGGGCTGGGCGTGGGGCGGTAGCGCCGGATAGAGGGAGTTAATGCGGCACAGTTGGAGTGGGTGAGGGGGGAGCCGCTGGGAACTCCAGCTCGGTGCTGCCGCCCGCTTGCCTTCCCCCCGGAGCGGCTCTGCTCCTCCGCCCGCCCCTCGCCGGGAGCGGCTCCAGCGGCGGGCCGGGGCCGAAAAGTTTCGCCATGGGTTTCGACCCTTCGCGCTTCGCGGCGCCGGTGGCGACGGAGCTGCAGTGCAAGCTTTGCGGGCGGGTGCTGGAGGAGCCTCTGTCCACGCCGTGCGGGCACGTCTTCTGTGCCGGCTGCCTGCTACCCTGGGCGGCGCGGCGGCGGCGGTGCCCGTTGCGTTGCCGGCCGCTGACGGTCGCCGAGCTGCGACCCGTCCTGCCCCTCCGCAGCCTCGTCCAGAAGCTGGAGGTTAAGTGCGATTACAGCTCACGGGGCTGCGGCCGTACCGTGCGGCTGCGGGAGCTGCCCGCCCACCTCGCGGCGTGCCGCTACGGGCCGCCGCTGCCGACCGGCCCCGCCGAGCCGCAGCCGCGGGGTGCCCTCCCCTCCCCAGGCGGCTCGGGGCAGCCACGGAGGTCCGAACCGGGGGAGCTCCCGCGGTCGGAGGGCGAGCATCACCGGTGCCTGCGGGGCGGTGGCGGCGGCAGCAGCAGCAGCCCGGAGCCGGGTCCCGAGGTGAAGAGGGAGGCTCTGCGCTGGAGCAGGAGGGAGAAGTCGCTGCTGGCGCAGCTGTCGGCTCTGCAGAGCGAGGTGCAGCTGACGGCGCGGCGGTACCAGGCGAAGTTCGGCCAGTACATGAGCCACATCAGCAGCATCACCCGGGACCTAGCGGGCAGGCAGCCCAGCAAGGTGAGTAGGGCCGCAGAGACCTGCCCGTCTCTCCAGCGATGCTCTCCATGGACCTGCTTTTGCCGTGCCCAACTGGGGAGTGACCGGCCGAGGTGACGGTGCGAGCAGTGTTCATGTTGTGGGGACCTGTAGTCCCCCTAAGTCCCCGCCGGCACCCAGCCCGATTCCCCTTGCGCATCCTCCGCGCCTTGCGAGCCACTTGTGCCTGTCCCTCACCGCCCCCCGAGGATGGAGCCACCAGCCTTGACCGCGGACACACTTCATGTCTGTCCCTGTTTTCGGTGACCGAACTCCCTAGCAGTGGCGAGCCCGGCTGTGCCTTGTGGCGGAGGTGGCTGGAGAGGATGGGAAGCGAGAGGGAGGGGAGAGGGTTATCTCTTTGACTGGCCTCGCAGGGACTTAGCTGCTGTTGCTGCTCAGTTTGGTCCAGCTAGGACAGCTCAGGAGCATGGCGCTGCTTTTTAACTTTGAATTGGGCGGCCGAGGAGTTGTCTTAAAAAAATGCAGCCTAGAATTGTAGTAAACTCGGAAACGATGGTGAAAGGACAGCAAAGTCTTTCTTATTTAGTGGAGTGGAGTAACAGTTGACGTTGATGGCAGAGAGCGGTGCAGCGCTTCGCTTTCTTCTCAGGCTTGATGACATTGCTCAGATAGCAGCTTGCATCCTTTAGGCTGAATAAATCACCCGAAAATACTGCTGAGCTGGCTTTAGCTCACTGTAAGAGAGTTGATTCTTTTTGAGTGCTAGCTCCTGGCTGAAACATCGCTGTGCAGGCTCTGGCACTGCTGGTGAGGAGTGTTCTAATGCAAAGAACGTTTCTTTTCCCCCAAACCTTCACGGACCTTTGGGAAGTAAAATCCCAAGTGGAAAAGGTTTGAGCAGCCAAACTCACTCCTGAAACAGGTGTAGTGTGCTGGCATCTGACTGCTGGATGGGAAATGGGAAAGGGGAGATGTTGTTTTCAGGATACCTTTGTGCCTAGAATACGTGGGAATTCGTGGCATTGAGAAACTTTGTGTTTGGAGACTTGACTATTTATTTATTTACTTATTTACATTTCCTTTGGTTAGCTAATCCATAAGATTTAGGTTAGTGGCTCTGGGAGGTGTGCTCATCCATCAGCTTCATCTCTTGCACATGGAGAAGATCATGTGAAGTGTGTGTGTGTGGGGGGGGCAGCAGTGACTCTTAAGGAGTGTGGGACGTGGGAGAGAAGCAGTGGCTGTGGAAGGGGAGGAGAAAGATTTGGGGTTTGGGTCCGGAGCTGAGGTGTGGGGAGGATAGATAGGTGTGCAGGCATCGCTCCTCCTGGGCAGCAGCCTGGAGCAGCTGCGGTTCGCTAGCGCTGCCGGGAGATGCCGCTGTGCGTGTGCCTCTCCCGCAGATGGGAGCAGGGTGATGGATTGAACAGCAGTTGGGAAGAAAAACGAGCAATAAAGTCAAAATGTACTTCATTAAAGTCAAATGTATCATGCGGCAATAAAACATTGCACGGCCACAGTTAATAAAATATGGGCTTCAGCCTTAAGTGTTAGGATTTGACTGTTTAGAAAGCTATACCTTGTCTAGGGGTCAAATTTAGATTAATGAACTAATTTATAGAGATTGGCAAACATCTAACAGTTCTGGATGAATACATTTATTTATTCATCCATCTTATTTATTTATGGGGGGGATATGGCTCCTGAAATGTAACTGTTGTCATACATGAAAAAGGTAGCAAAAGCTGCTTTTTTACAGACATTGTTTTGGATTTGTTCTTTTTGAGAGAGAAGGGAGAGGTTTGGATGAAGAGTTGGGTTTCATTTTCTGTGTGCATCTTCCCTGAAAGCTGCTAGAACGTACACTAATATGACTTTGGGTCTGAAAATGCTGTGTTGTGTATTTTAACCTGTATGTGTAATGCCTGGAAAGTTGACACACATAGGTATTTTCTACTTTTAGAGATTTCCAGACATTTGGAGCTCAGACATTTTTCAGTGGTGCTGAGCATTCCTTCCCCCAAAAATCTGTACTCTTTTCTCTTCAGCACTGAAGATAATCAAGTGCTACCTGTTACTTTTCAGTTGCATGTGACTTTTCCTTTGATTATTTTCTTCCAGTGCAAAACCTTCTGTTACCTTCTCAGCCTAATTTTCCTTTAAGCCTTATATTACTTATTCTCCAGCTAATAAGCTTTTATACATTAATGCTTTCACTAAGATCTTTTCGAGACTGTATTCTTTAACAGTATTTCACCTCTTGCTTCTTAGGGAGGAGAACCCAAACCATTAACCATCATGTTACACCGAGAAAATGAGACTTTGGGATTCAATATTATAGGAGGACGACCCAGTCAGGTAAGGAGAAAAGTAACTGTAGGCTATTTTGACTGTATTTTCTGTTACTATTTATACACTTAGTAATATAAGAGATACTTTCATTGGCAGTAGGTATGAAATCAGCTGTATGTTATATGTGTATATATATATATATGTATAGAACAACTGTATATTCTGAAGTGTTTTGAAGGCATAATCTTGTGAGAATTGGCTTATTCTCCTCTTCAGAAGAGGTGTGCCCATTGCTTTTGCTCTCCAACTCTAGGCTGATCTGCACTCAGTTCCCATGTGAGTAATAGGTATTCATGCAAACTGTGCAATGGAAATCTCTGGGACTACTTCTAAGAGTCATTGTTGCAGGATTAAGCCATTGGAATTTTTGGGGACAGCTTGCTTTTTTCTTTTTTTTTTTTTTTCCCCCCTCTCATTTAAAGGAGAGATGAAAATTTGCTTCTGCAGCTCAGGTAGTTGAAGCACATGTCCTGCTCTCACATGCCAGTTTTTCTTTCTTTGTGAACTGAGGCAGAGTTTTCACTGAGCTTGTATCTTAAAGCAATCTATGTTTACCAAGTTCATTGGGAACCACAGAATATGCATAAGGATCACAAACCTTCCCCCTCCCTAAACATGCATAGGAATATGGGATTATTTTATTCCTTTTTTTCCCCTTCATCCTTCCCAGGATTGGAATTACATATGAAGGGTGAAGAAACCTGTTAAACTGGAAAAATCAATAGCTGATTAAAAAGCCTTGGTAATAATTATGCACTGATCAGGTTCTTGTTAAGTGGGAGAATTGTAACCTCCTTCTGGAACTGAGGAGGGGAATGAGACCCTCTAGATTTGGCAATCTTCTGCTCTAAAGCTGTGTTTAGTAGTGCCAAAGAGTCTGTTTCCATTAGCTTAAGAAGTTCACTGTCTGTGCTGCAGAATTGCCATTCCCTTTGGGTAAATAAGACCAGCACTTAGCAAATGTTGCTGTAAATCCAAACCAGGAGCTTCTTAAACTTTCTAGTGGAAGGATGAGACAAACAGGTGGCTCTAAGATGGAATGCACACGCTTTGCTTCTTTTGAGTGTCCCAGTGACAAAGTCCAGAGAGTCTTTAGTTTGGGTTGCAGTGTGAGTTCTGTTATTTTCATCTTTCTTAGGTGTTCAGCTTCAGCTAAGCTTCGGTGTTCAGCTTAGGTGTGGCAGATGAGTTTCTTGGAAGTATTTACATGCTGACAGTACATACTGGAAATGCTTTCTATATTACAAATGGTTAGGCTTTTTGAATGAATATTCTGGAATTTTAGATGCTAGTATGAAGGTTTAAATGGGAAATACATGAAGCTTCCTAGAGCTGCTGGCTGGAGAGAAGGAAATGGTCATGGCCTTCCTTTAACACTGAGAGCTGGAGACTGAGAGGTTGCTGGAGCTGTGAGGCACAGCTGGATGGAGCTCAGGGAGTTTTGAGGTTTAGTTTGGTAATTCTGCTTTGTTTTGTTCTCCCTGTGATAAATGTGAATGCCACAGATGTTTGATTATTGTGATAAATGTGAATGCCACAGAGGTTTGATTGGCAGTTCCCAGACATGAGTATATCAGTCTAACAGGAAAAAAAGATTGAGTTGACTCAAGTAATGAGAATAAACTGCTCAGACACTTCAATACTTCAACAGGAATGGTTTGGTAAGAAGACCAAAAGGGTTCCTGAGGATGATGTCTATATTCAGGAGGGAGGTGTGTGCTGTAAGCATGGCTTGGGGCTCCTGCAATCACCCTCAGACTTAGCTTGGAGTCAGGTAAAGAGATCATCTCCATAGATCCTTTCCATCCCCTGCCATGCAGCCTTGGGGCTGTGGCACAAGGTGCTAGAGCTTGGTGTGCTTCAAATTGAACTCAAGGATCCTTGTGTTGAGTCTCCATAGGACAGCTGTCCCATACTCTAAAGCATGTTTTACAGTGGCTCCTTGTTTTGTTATGCCTTTATCATTTTTTTCATAGACAGAAGTTATTAAACATTTTCCTTATGAGTGTATAACACCTAGGCCTAAAAACCTCTACACAAAGGAATTGTGCTGTTGATCAGTCATAGAAGGAGAATAAGCATCATATAAACTGCTATCCAAAGCATAAATCACCTGGAAAAAAAAAGATTCCTTCATTAGTTGCTACCTAGGTTATTATTTGTGTGACTATTTTAAGGAGGCAATGTTATTAATAATGATTGAAACCTATTTTCAACTCTCATGGGGTGAAATGAAGTAATTCTAGCACGTGCAACAGCAGTATCCTTCCAGCTGGGGTAGATAACTCTCTGCTTTACATTTGACCTTCATGCAAGTTTGTGCTTAGCCATGTCCAAGAGATCAGCTGGAAGTAGGTTCTCTTTTTGTTCACAGCTGCTCTGTGTGGATTTCACAGTTGAGCACTTTCTCAATCTGCCATGTGAACAGGATTTATGAGGCTAGCCAATTCCAACCAAATCCTATCACTGTTACATGCCAGCAAAGTAATGGCACTTTGTTTCTTGAGAGCTTTGTTTTCAAATGCAGGGAGGAAATGGCTTCAAGTTGAAGCAGGAGAAGTTTAGATTGGATGTAAGGAGAAATTTCTTCCCTGCAAGGGTTGTTCAGTCTTGGCCCAGGCTGCCCAGGGAGGTGCTGGAGTCACCATCCCTGCAGGGGTTGAAGATGCTCTGCTTAAGGCCATGGTTTAGTGGTATGGGAGTGATAGGTATGGTTGGGCTTGATCTTAGAGGTCTCTTCTAACCTTTGTGATGCTGTGAAAAAGTTGACAAGCAGCACTATTGCAGGATCCCTTTTCCTCCTGAGGGAAACATTTGTGCATCCACTGTTGTTTAGCAATATCTTCCTCTGTGCATTTGTCTACTAGTCACTGTCTACTGTGAAGTTTGAGGTCNTAGCAATATCTTCCTCTGTGCATTTGTCTACTGTGAAGTTTGAGGTGTGCTTTAAATATTTTAACTGGGATCTCATTACCGTTGCACCCTGGGTCTCATTTAGACTAAAACAACCAGAAGTAAATGGATAATCTCATTTAAAAAAAAGCTGTAATAGTTCATTAATTCTGTCCTTTTGATGAATGAGTAGTTTGCATTAAGCAAGTTAAAAAAAAATCCCAAGGAGCTTAATTCTTTGCTAGAAAAGCAAGCTGCATGTTTCAGGTGGTTTTGCATTTCTTTTATTGCTGTTGATTTTAGTACCATCTCATTTCTTGTGCTAATGTGTGTCCTTTTACAACTTCTCCAGAACAAGCAGGAGGAATCTGCTGAGGGAATTTATGTGTCAAAGATTTTGGAGAATGGACCTGCAGACAAAGCTGAAGGCCTGCAAATTCATGACAAGATTATTGAGGTAAGCTAAAATAGATCCCAGTCAACCCACCAGTGGGTTAGGCTGCTACATGAGCAGATTAATCCAGGATTTGGTGCTTTTTACACCAAGCATGCTGTGTCTGAACAGGATGCTTGTACACTGAACTACTTGAACATTTCTCAGATCTGAAGATGCATAATGGATTTTTTCAACAACTGATAAATGCTGTGGTCTTGGGGTTAAGCTGATTTAATCAAGGCAAAGGTGTAGATACTGAAATAACAGGCAAGAGAGGTAGTTTGTATTTCTTTTCATCAACTTGAGAAAGAAGGCAAGTGACTCTATGGTAATTCCCAGGTTTAATTTCCCTGGGATATTGCTGTTGGGACTCTGGGACACTGTGCTAGCAGGCAGTGCTCTGAGACTTCTTAAGCAGTTAGAAAAAGTACTTTCTGCTATATAATCAGGAGTAGATCATCTGTTGTTCTCACCAGGACCAACAGAACTCTTTTCCTAGGCATGTGATAAACTAGCATGGAGATTTTCAGCTTTATTCTTGTGTTGTATGCAGAATAAACTGCTCAGAGACTTCACTACTTCGTACTTTAGTCCATGAAATAACTGTAATTAACAAAAATAACCAGTCTGAAGAGTAGATTGCTGCCTAGCCTATGTGTGTAACCATAATTAGCCCTCTAAGAGTTCTCCAAAACCAGTTTCAATCCCTGAAAAGAGAGTCCTGTTCAACTGGCATCTCACACACAAACTCTAATACAACTCTGACTGCCACCACAGACCAGTAGCTGCTGGGATTTTTGGGGATACATCACTCCAGCCTTGGGTTTAGGGGAGGCTTAGCATGGTGTGAACTTGCCAGTTGGATGGGATTTTGAACAAAGATGCTTGAAACAAGTGGATTGGAAGACAAATGCAGGAGGTTGCTGCTGGCTTCTTGCATTCTGTTGCTGTTGAGGACTAGAAAGCTAAGGCAAGAGTGTTTGAATGCTGGCATTGCTCTTCAGGTTTGGAGCCTAGAACTGTGTGCAAAAGCAGATTATTTCCTTGTAAAAGAAAGCTCATGCTCTTAGCTGGCAGATACACAGATCTGAAGCAGAAACCAAGCTGGCTGTGCACAACTGAACTGGCAACATGACTCTTACCTCCTCAAGATATACAAAAAGCTTTTGCATCCAGTTGGATTTGGAGCAGCAGCCCTGTGCTGAGAAAATCTATTGTCTTCTGACATTACTTCTGTTGTGTTTTCTACAGGCTGACCAGCTATTTAGTTTAGTTATTTGCTCAACACTTCTAGCTTTATTTTATCGTTCTTGGACAGTGCCTTGATGTTTAAGACAAAATGGAGTAGTTTGGGAGGAAGGAAGAATAAAGGCACAAACCAGCATTTATTAAGCCTGAGGTCCTTTCTCAAAATGTCACCATAAATGATGCTTGGTCTGTCTTTCTTGAATAATTCTGGCTGCATAAATTCATGCTGATACTTAAAATGCTGCTGAGAAGATGCAGATTTCAGTTGTGTGGGCAACTCTAGAGCCAGGCTTGCAGAAGGAGTCACACAGCTCTGACTGGAGCACCATTTTCACCAGAGAAATACACAACAGCTTTGTATATCATTTTTTTTTTATCTTGAGGCAAGCATCTAAAAATATTTACTCAGGCCAAATACTAAGTCTTTCAGTGTTTAAATTTTGTTAGAGTAAAAGAAAAAGAGGGGGGCTGGGAAATTGGAAATATTAAGGCTTTCTAAATGAAATGCAACTAAATAATTGATCCTGCATGCTGGATCAAAGAGTTGACTTTTTCCTTGCCCATACATAGCTATTGAGATCTTCTTGCAGCAGGATGCCCTTGCCAGAACTGCTGTGGTCTCTTGTGAAATATCAATATGAAAGCTTTTACTGTGAGGAAGTTCAGTTGGATGGTGCAACTGTTCCCAGAAGGTTGGCAGAGAGACAAAATATGAGCTTTGGGGAGAAGTTGATAGGAAGTGGGACTTGTGATTGTTGTTTGCTTTTCACTCATTCAGTCATCTGATCTAATGGGTGATATTTTATGAGACCATTTCTCAAGAATCAAGAGCAGAAGGAACTGCTGTTGTTTGAAGAGCTTTTAATAGCTGCAGGCAGTTGTTTGGCAATGTGATGCCCAGGGTGTTTCTAGCCATGCATGGCTAATGGGATAATGGACAAAACTATCCCATTAAATCAAGAGAAAATGTGTTCTCAAGGCCTGTTGCTAAATAAAGAAGGCAAATTGTTGCAGTGCTTTATCAGATGTTTAACAAATACCAACTGCACTTGGTTGCCTCCAGTGAGTTGTGAGATGATCATCTCAGGGGTAACCTAGTGCAGCAAATGGATTTCATAGTCCTGTGGCATTGGCAGCTGGAATTGTGAGCCAAGTTTGGCAAACAGAAGTAATTCTGCCTTCTACTTTATCTATGTCATTATTTATGGCAGCAACTTCTGGTGTTTGAAAGGGTGCCAAGGGGAGAAATCAGGTTTCTTTCTTCAGATATTTATTCTAAGTGTAGAATAAAGAGAGGGCATCATTTAGTAAGTTGCTAGGGCTAGGACAAAGGCTGGACTTGATGATCTCCAAGGTCTCTTCCAGCTGTAACTGTTCTATGATGATTCTAAATGCCACATAAATCATGTATGTTCCTGGAGAGTTTTGAGATCAGTATGCCCAGAATATAGGCTATAAACTCCTCTAGTTTATGCAGAATAAAGCTGGCCTGAGACTGATGTGCATAAGCAGCATTTTGGTGGTGGGTACTTTCAGGAGTTTTATTCCAAGCCAAAAAAATGATCATTTTTTCTTCATAAAGGAGAAATTCTTCATCACTAATGACTTCTGTGTAGCAGGTTCCTGCAGATGTCACAGTCTGCACAATTAACACAGTGCAGGATGTGTTCCAGGGCTAAACACTGAGCACATACTACCAAAAGCATCTCCTAAGACTAGATGCAGCATGAAACATGAAAGCCTTGGATCAGAGCAATGGTATAAAGCCACCATGCCTCTACTTTGCATCTCTATCTTCTTCCTTTCTATCCTGCCTGTGAATCATAGAATCCTAGACTGGTTAGGGTTGGAAGGGACCTCTGGAGCTCATCTAGTCCAACCCCCCTGCAGTGGGCAGGGACATCCCCAACTAGAGCAGCTTGCCCAGAGCCCTGGCAAGCCTCACCTGCAATGCCTCCAGGGATGGCAACTCAACCACCTCCCTGGGCAACCTGTTCCAGTGTTCCCAAGAGGAGAGAAGCAGCAAAGTCATGCACAGGACTGTCTGGTGCTGGTTCAAAGAGCTCTGGTTGCTGCTGGGAGAAAATACAAAGTGTGGTCAGAATGGATCCCAGTTACACAGCTCATTCATCTCATTTCCCCCTCACTTTCCTACTGAGTAAGTTCACTGCTCATCTCTCCTAATGCTAGTATCCTCCTCAAGGCAGTTTAAAACAGCTATAAGCCTTGGCAGTGGTGTTGATGGAAGTGTTTTACTTGCTGCTTGTTTGTTATCCATATTTATAGTTGTGAGCAGCAACAGTGGCATTAACACTTTGTGTTTGCAGTCAGTTCAGCTCCATAGAAGAATGGCAGCACATTGCCCAGAGCTCCAAGTACACTAGTTTATTTCTGCCTAGCTGACAAGCCTTTCAGATCTACTTCTTTATACTTGTTTTGGGTTGGTTTAGCTTTGTATAATGTTAAATTTTATGGAAATTGGTATATTATCTCCTCTGGTTTTGAGCCCAACTGTAGGATAAAAACCAAACCAACCAATGACTGATTTTCTCAAGGCCTTTTTTGTTCTTTAAGTCACAGTAACTTGCCAAAAAAACATTGTATTACTAGTATGGGATATGCTGATTTGATTTTTCACTACAGTATTGCACATAAAATGCATTACCAGGATAGAATATACAATCCAGAGAGAATTCCTGAATGTATAGTAACTTCTCTGCAAAAACCAAGCAAACAACAAGCAGTATTTCATCCATTTGAGGAGAAAGAGCTACTATTACTTCAGATTGCTTAGGAGACAGAGCCCTATTGCCATGGCTAAACTTTCTGGAGTAGCTTTACCCAATAACAAAACAGCAGAGAAAAAACTTGTGTGCAGGTGAAAAAGGCTTAGGCTAAAGACCAAAACATCATCATCTGCAAGGTTCAAGTGTTTCTCTGTTCATTGCACTGCCAGGCAAAGGCTTCTGTTCTTTTACTCTCAAGGGAGATGAGAAAATTGGCTCTTTTGCCTTTTTTAGTCAGTTGACTCTCATTCATTTGATGGCTGAGATGATGGAGAAGAGGGGAAAGAAAGCCATTTTTAGCCTGAGATCTTACAAGTCTTTGCAGAATGAGGTGGATGCCTATGTGACCATTTACTTTGTTTATGCAGCCTGAGCTCCATGAGTGCCTAACAAATAAAGCTTCCACCCTTATTCCATGTTTCCCTTTGTTCTTTTCACTTTTTTTTTGGAGACTACACACCCAGTGGCTTTCAAGCACATGTCAGCAAAGCCAGTTTCAATGAGGATGAAGTCTGATCCTGGCAGAAATAACTCACATCTGCAAAGTGCCTACACAGAGACTTTTTTAACTCTTGCCAGACTGCTGACTGTGCTGTGTGTCAGCCTTGTGATATTTTATCTTCTGGATGTTTCTGTCATTACCCTCACTGTGTTGCTCAAGCAGAATCTTTGATGCTAGTCATGTATGTTTGGCTAAGAATCTTCACTGTCAGATTAGGCTTGGAGAAGTAGGGAGCTTAAAAACCCTCTTGCTGGGATCAGAGCTAGTAGATTTGGGATGGCTTGGAACCAAAGCTGCACATGATGTGGGCAGTAAGGTTTGGATGGTGGCTGAGGAGGCTTTTATAGAGCTAATTTAAAGGGAACTTCCAAGCAGGCTGCAGAGGGCCTGTTTGCAAAGGCCTGGAATGAAAGGACAAGGGGCAATGGTTTTAAACTGGAGAGGAGTAGATTTAAACTGGACATTAGGAAGAAGTTCCTCCCCACGAGGGTGGTGGAACACTGGCCCAGGTTTCCCAGGGAGGTGGTTGAGTTCCCATCCCTGGAGGCATTGCAGGTGAGGCTTGCCAGGGCTCTGGGCAAGCTGCTCTAGTTGGGGATGTCCCTGGCCACTGCAGGGGGGTTGGGCTAGATGAGCTCCAGAGGTCCCTTCCAACCCTAACCATTCTATGATTCTAATTTTAGTGGTATGGATTTCAGTGTATCTAAATATATCCAAAGTAGCTCTAGGTGGATTAAGTTCTCTTAAATCCTTAACAAATTCATAATGTTATGGTTCAGGTAACCAAGGCTGGCACCTTGAGATAATGGCATTCATGAGATAACACCTAATTAGTTAGAAAGAGAGTTGTCATAATAAATCAGTTATACCATAGGCTTAGAAATGTCTGTGACCTCTTCACCTGTCTCTCACCTCTTGAGCTACAAGTTTTTGGGCACCTGAATGCTTTCATTCGTCTGAAGAAACTTTAACAGAAGTCAGGTGTGACTTTTGATTAGAAGCCACTGCCCCCACTGAGTTTTTCTTGAGTGAGAGTGCTTCTCCAAGAAGGGAGACAGCTGGGATGTGCTCTCTGCCCTGCCTGCAAAGGATTGAGGCTGATTTGCTCTCCTTCCAAGGCCAGAGGCTCTCCTGTGGGAGTCTGTCCTTCACCCACTCTCTTCATACAGAGCTAGGTGCAGCAGGCATTTGAGAGGCAAGATTATCCAGTGATAATCTGCTGGGGAAGAGATGCAAGCTCTAGCTGGAATGCTGGTCCTGCTTCTTTTCTAGGTAAGTGCTTGTGCCAATATATGAGAGTTTTCTTCTTTCTTGCACATTTGTCTCTTATATTATGCTTTCTTGAATTATACTTCTGATTTCCTAGTGTCTTGCCTTTGAGAGGGGAGGTAGCAAATGCTGGTAGCTGGAACATTCTCTAGCTAGCATTCTTTCCTGGCTACTAAAGATTGGGTTCCCTGACTCAATAAATACCAGTGGCTAGGATTTTCCTCCTCATGGTCTTTGTTCTAGCTACTAAGTGGTCTAAAAGGTGATTATTGCTGCTGGTGTCCACTCTCAGGTTGTAGGTGGAGGAATTTGGTGTCCAATGTACTGTGTTGTAAAACCTGACCTCTCACTGTGGGCATCCTGGAATGCCTGAATTCTGTACTTTATTGCCTGAGTTCCCAACTATCAGTAGCCTAAATTTAACTAGACTCACTATAAAGGTGTTTGTGTCATTCACTTGAACTAAAATGCAAACACTGTGTTTAGGAAAACAGGTTATGTTCTTTCCCAAAAGCACTTAACATTCCAGCAATCTACTGTCTGTGTTTTAAAGAGAAAACATGAGACTTGTGTTTCTGTATGGCCTAAAGTTTCTGGTTTGTTTTGTTGGGTTTTTTTGTGGTGAAATATGTTACAGAATGGATCATGAAAATAATTACCATTCCATATGTAAGGTTTTCATGCAAATCTTAATAAGACTTCACAAAATGGTTTCTGACCTGAAGTAAAGGGAGAAATGAAACAAAATGATACTTAGGAAAACAAAATGATACGTAGGAAGTGGAGAACTTTGTGTCCATAGGGTAATAGTGAATAATGACTGAAGGCTTTGCCATCAGAAATTCACTACTTGGTCCCTTAATTGATAGAATGGAGTCTTATGTTCATGTCAAAGCAAAATATTATCTTCATATTTGTGTAAAGCAGCATCATAAAAAAAAAAATCATCTGAGGTATAAACTGATAAGCTGAGAACTTGCTGTGAACCCAGAAATAGAGAGGTACAAGTCTGCAGGAGGCTTTCCCAGCTGTGTTCACTTGGGCTTGTTCTCCCAGATGAACCAGGCACATGTGTGAGCATAATGCTATTTTGTTTGAGGGGTGGGGAAATGTGTGCTTGCAGTGCTTTTATCTTAAAAAAAAAGAAAAAACAACAAGGGAAATGCTGCCAGATTTGGCTGGAATATGACCACCAGATGAACTTTCCAACTAGTTGATTTGCAGCCTTGATGAATTCAAGAGCTAAGGCAACATCATCCCTCTTCAGCTTGAGAGTCACAGCTCATCTGAGATGCAGCTAGCTGAGGCTCAGCATTTGGTGTGTGCTTGGATGCTTCTCCAATAAGCAAAGGACATCCCAGGGTGCTTGGACCAGGGCAGAAGAGGAGCAGTGTGGGAGTGTTTCTGAAATATTAACCAGCATGAAAGAAGTCAAGAGAGAAAGCTAAGTTGAAGTGGTGAAAAATCATCTTTTTGTGCTACTCCTACCACTTTGGGGGTCTGTGTTTAGGTGGCTTAGGTTAGGCATGATAGAAGAGGTTTGGGGAGCTTGTATAAGTGTGCATAACTCCCCCCCCCCCCAATGAGTTATTTCTGCCTTGCTCTGACTGTGGAGGATCTCTACAGCAGGTGGGTCACTGTAGGAGCAGAAGGTGAAGAATAGAGGAGAGCATGCAAGGAAGAAGAGAAACTGAGCTTTACAGTTAAAAAGCATCAACTGTTGTCTACCCAGGAGCACCTGCAGTGCTTGTCCATATACAGGCAGTCTGGGAGAAATGGAAGGAATGAGGGTAACTGTGGAACAGGATCATCTCTACACACTGCCATGAACTCTGCTAAGGAGATGAGGTGGAACAGTACTGGAGCAGAGCTATGCTAACTGTCCTGTGTCTGCAGAGTGAGGCAAGTCAGCAGAGCTGTTAGGAAGGATTCTGGTTAGCCAGTGGAAGAGCTGACTACCATCACCTAAGATCCCCTAAGCAGTGTTGCTGCCATGCACCACAGCTCTGTAGGCACCCTGTGAAGGCCTCATCACACCCATCTCCTTCCTCAGGGGGAAGATTAGACACTTGATGTGGATAACATGTCAGAAACTTGGCAAGTTGAAACTCAGCATCTTCCTAGATGCTCTGTTTGAGCTTGTTTTTGCTGCATGGCATCTTTCTCTTCCTTCCCATGAAGCTTTTTTTCCAGGGTAAGCCTTGCAATTCCCTCTCACCCAGCAGCAGGAGCAATGCAGTTTTATGTGTAACAGAGGTAGTAGATTTGGAGGAAAGTCTTGTTTATGTGAGGTCTTTAGAGGTGTTCATAAGCTCTTTCAGGAAGGCATGAAATGATTAATATCTGTCAGATGAAGAAGAGAAGAGCATGTGCAGGGGAGTGGGTTGTTTAGGAACTCTTTCAGGTAAACTACACACATATTTATGTGTTGGTGTCTGTATGTTAGAGAAGACAAGGTCATAGAAATATTTGGTTACTACAGGTGGCAAATTTGGTGATGAAGATCCTTGCTCTGAGCATGATCTTGGGCCACAGAAAGTGCTTTGTCTTACACTAACAAGCTAAATCCCCATGATATGGAGCCTCTAGGTGTGATTGTGTATCATTGCTTTGGTCTTGGACCAGGTCTGTCTTACAGATATAGACTTGATGGTTGGTATGGATCTTAAGTACCTTAACCTGGTGAACTCAGGAAGGTTTGAGAGGAAGAGAGGCATTTTCTGATGACTTTCCTTAACCTTACCCACTAGACAGTGAAGAGAAAAAGTCAGAAGCTTCAGAGATGAATCAGGGGAACCTAACCCTTTGAGGCTTGTGTGATGAAGACTAGTGGCAATAATTGCTATAGTAAGCCCAGGTCTGGGAAGCTCTGATCAAGTCTGAGACCATGCTGAGTTTGCTTAGAGCTGAAGGATGTGTGAGGAAGCTCTGTCTCCCACAGCACATGCTGCTGGCTTCCCAGAAGCTCTGGGCATGTTCAGAAAGTGAAAAGAGTACCTTCAGCCTTTGATGAAGGTCCTACTTTATTGTGCTGGAGACAACTTCACAGTTAGAGGAGATGACAGCTTACATATGTTGTGTGAAGGCAGTGTTTTATCCTCTTAAGTCACTGAATTGATTGTTGCAATCCCAGGATGTGTTCTCCTAGAGCTTTGATCTCTTCTGCCCTTTTTCTTCATCAGCTAATTATATAGCTAATTGCTGTTCTCTGTAGTTGGAGGCTGAGTGGAAAAGAAAAAACAAAGCCATTGGTTTCTGCCCGTGCAGAAATGCTCCAGATGATGTCATTAGTCATGGCTTCACTTAAAAAAACATTAAGACATCAATTTCTAAGAAGCTGTGAAATGTTGAACAGGAGAATGCTTCTCCTCAGAACATGATCTTTAAGGTCCCTTCCAATTCTAGGATAACAGGAGCAGTCTGAAGTGTGTACAGCACTGTGCTTTCCCAGTGCTCTGAAAATTGAAGTGATCATGTAAAAAACCAAAATTGTTGTTGTTTGGAAACTTCTCCTCTCCACAATGCAGAATTCTGTAGCTTTTCAAACCAGACTTTAATGGGGAAAAACTCATTTTCAAATTGCCAAGAGCAGATGTGGTCTCTTCAAACTCCCATCAAAGACTATGCTAAGCAAAATCCAACATACCAAAGTACATTTGTTACTAATACACAGACAGTTTAATAAATGTAGGTCTTGTTTGGCATTGCAAATCTAATGTAATTTTACAGCTTTATATGTAGACCCAATGTGATTGAATGACTGCTGCTAGAGGAAAGGAGTGTGGAATGAGTGTGGAATTACTTAATGACTCAGTAAGTAATTCTGGAGAGCATGTTCTTTATGAAATATTGTTGACAAAATAAGTCACAGCTGCTGTGTTTGTTTACATAGTATGTTATTTACATAATATTCTCTTTGAGGAATATGTTTGTCTTTTCAAGTAGCAAGATAAGGAACTAGAGAGGGGAAGGGGAAAATGTTTAATTTATAGCTCTTGATATCCTGCTGTTTCTGTGTGGTTTAAGTATGAAGACCTTATCAGAATATCACTGTATTCCTCCCAGAATGTTAGGGGTTGGAAGGGAGCTCTGGAGATCATGTAGTCCAAGAGCAGGAGAACCTAGAGCAGGTTGCACAGGATGGGGTCTAGTTGGGTTTGGAATATCTCCAGAGATGGAGACTCCAACCCCTCCCTGGGCAGCCTGGGCCACTGCTCCACCACCCTCAAACTATCATATATATCTAGATTCTTTCAAGTTGGATAAATTATGGATCTGTGTGCCTAGAAGTGGTCATCTAATGTAGGAGCATGTTGATATAGAACATGAGAGGGTTTTTTTTCCCCTTTCATCTCTCTTTTCCTGACAATTGAAAGCATCCAGCATTTGAGGGCCCTAGTGGCTCAGAGCTTGCCCATGTGTTCCTGAGCACAGTCTTTCAATCTGGCATTTGTTTCTTGAAGCATGCTGACCCAGTGGGTTAGCATCTGAAGTCCTTCCAGCAGCTCACAGGAAGGAGGCATGCTCTTTCCAACAGAAGGGATTTGCTGTCTTGCATGAATTAAAACATCTGGGTCCTTACACTTGGATTGAGGCGGGCTAGTCTCTGACCCGTGGCAAGTAGGGAGCCATATGGTCTTTCTGCTGTCAGCAAGCTTTTTCAGCACATACCTTTGCCTACTCTGAATGGTGTAGCTGCTACTGCAGCCTCAAAGAGAAATGCTCCAGGAGCTTTCAGGCTCTTGTGCCCTTCTGGAATGGATGACTTGCATTTTGGAGTGGTTCAACCTCCAGCAGCCTGGAGCAGAAAGCTTCCCCTGCACTGCTCAGTGGCACAGAGTGTAGCAGCACTTTGCTGACTTGGCCTTTGTGTCCCTTGCATCTTGTTTCTTGTCTCCATGAAATCTAAATGCTTTGAAGCATGCTCTAGACATGTTATTAAATGGAAAGCTATCTGTTTTGAGAAGTTTATTAACAAGAAGTTGCTTGCTAGTCACTAAAAAAACCATGTTGAAGTCATAATGCACTAACTAGCACATCCTTGTTTTGACTAGTGAGCAGGAACCTTTCCTAATGAGAATAAATATGGTGTTTTCTAAAAATACAGGGTTTCTTCTTTGTTTTCCATCCTGATGTTTAATTGTGAGTGCTGATCATGTGTTCAACAGTATAGAAAGCCCTGGAAAAAGAAATGCCAGTCTGAAAATAGTGGCAGAGAATCTAGACCACCCAGGACAATTGAGATTTGTCTTGCTTAATGCTAAATATCTGAATGTTTTCTTATTCTGTAAGTATTGAAGATGAGTTAGGCATCTATTTTTAGCAAAGGTAATTAGTTCAGCTTGAAATCTTCAACTTGGTGACATCTGAGTTAGGATGAGATTCATCTCACCCCTGAAAGAAGAAAGTGCTAGTGATACATCTTAAACTATTTGGATGTTTCATATGAACCAAGTTAATTTTATTGCTCTTTTTAGTGCTTTTGAGGTTAGGTTGTTGGGATAAAAAGCTTCTCTGCACAGAGTTCTTGACTGCAAAGCTAGAACAAAGCTTACTGAATCTTGTGTCACCCAAGAATGAAGGAAATTTAAGAGGAAACAATGTAATTCATTTCATTTACCTTCTTACATTACATTTTACAAAGGTCTAATATTCCATTCTTTTGGAATTATGTATTTCCCTCATTTAAATGGGAACTTGAATGTACAAGGAATCAGTTTCCATGTTCATAGTATGTAAAATGCCAGCTTAAATATGAAAAGAGAAATTCAGGTACCAAACTAGGTTTAGAATCCTCTGGTTGTGCTGTGGTGCTCCTGTTTGGGATGATCACCTCCAACTCCATAATAGCTCTCTCATGCATTAAACAAACCAAACCAGGCATACAACAAGAAGATCAAACCTTATTCCACATTCCACATATTTTGATTGCTAAGTTTTGAGTGTTGTTACTCCAAATCTGGCAGGAATTAGCATGAGAAAGGATGAAGTTGAGATGCTGCAGTAAGCCCTCCCTATTTCGAGACTGGCTTTGAAATCAGGGAACATATGGTTCCATGTCTTATGCAGTCTCATTAATCTCTCTAGCTTTGGGATTGGAATAAAGCAAATCCAAGTGCTGGAAGGCAATGTGCATCCCCTAAGAGGATGGCCAGCCTACCACTGCTTTAGCTAACTCTGCAACACTGGAAGAAATGAGGTGAACAGCTGTGTCAGCTGAGAGCACTTCTAGAGCTCAGCTTTGCCTGCTCTCTGAGCCTTGTTAGAAGTCAGCAAACTCTGATTTTTGGCAGTTTTGGGAGGAATCTGAGTAGCTGTTTGTGGAACCTTAGTGCTGGCTTGTAGCAAGTGAAGATCCAGATGTGTGTGTGAAGTGGTAGAGTGCCAGCCAAGCAGTGGGGAGGTGATGCTCCTTCTCCCCACAGTCTTCAGGGAGCTACAGTATCTCCAGAGAAACCAACCATACAAAGATTGAGAGCCTGGTGACATCCTGCTGGCAACAGAACAAGAGGAATTGTCTCCTTGCTCAAAGTAAGAAATTTTTATCTCCACTTTGGGGTTTAGCATTTTGTCTGGAGATCTAAGGCACGTGAAGGAAGGCAGTGTCTTGTATCAAACTAAGACAGTTGTACAAGATCACCTTCTGCCCAAAAGCATGTTCCTTTCATTAGACCTAGCATAGAAGGATTTGTTAGAGATACTTTTAATTAATAGGAACTTTAATTAATATGAATTTTTAGGGTTTAGGAGGTTTTTTTAATCATTTTGAAACAAGGACTGAGAAATTGAGATGTGGAGCCCCTTTCCTGCAAACTGTGGTTGGTTTACTTTCCTGTTCTAAATCATCTTTATTAATATGTCTAAAAGTTTATTCTGCTTGGGTGTTTCTACTCAATTTCAACAACCATTTGGCAGTGGGTGAACATATCATGTTATAGGATGCACAGATGTGAGATGCATTGATTCAGAGGTGGGGAGGCATTCAAAACTGCAGCTGGAAAGATATGTTGGCTGGAGAAACACCTTAGAAGTTGGGGTTTGGTTAGGGTTTTTTTTTTGATCTGTGTATTGTTATTGAGTTGTTTTGTTTGGGGTTGTGTTGGTGATTTGTTTTTCAGTCTCCATTCACTGCTCTATGGGACACTTGGGTATAAAGATGATTTAGAACAGGAAAGTAAACCAACCACAGTTTGCAGGAAAGGGGCTCCACATCTCAATTTCTCAGTCCTTGTTTCAAAATGATTAAAAAACCCTCCTAAAACCTAAAAATTCATATTAATTGAAGTTCCTATTAATTAAAAGTATCTCTAACAAATCCTTCTATGCTAGGTCTAAGGAAAGGAACATGCTTTTGGGCAGAAGGTGATCTTGTAGTCCAAAAAACCCAAAAGAACCCTAAACCTAAAAACCTCTCTCCTGTCCAAGTATACTCTCTCTATATTTAGTTTACAAATGAAAATAAAAACTATAGAATGTAGAAAAAGGAAAATAGAATACTGCTGTATCCTTGCTATGTGTTATTTTTTTGTTCATAATGAACGCAGGGAACACCATTGCAGCAGAGACACACAAAACCCAGTATAAAACATCATCCTTGCATCCTGAATTCACAATCTAAACAAAGGAGTTGAGCTAAAAGAAAATGACAAAACATTTCATGGGTCTGCATGGTGGTTTTCAAAAGGCCCTTTAAATCCTGCATTTCTTAACCCCCTGTTTAGTGGAAAGGTTGGTAACCTTTCATTTGCTGCAGTGAAGATATTAATGGGCTAGGAGGTAAGGTGCAAAGGGCTAGTAGAAAAGGGAACATCTCAAGTTTTATCTATTAAACAGATTTTTCCAGTCCTTTTTAACATAGTTTTTGAACTGTGGATTCTGGCTATCATATAACTTCCCCTTGCAAGAGCTTTCCACCTTGAGCTATTATATGACCAAAAAGCTCTATGTCTTCCTGTGCTCAGAAGGCAACTTCCCCAGCTTCTCAAACTACTGCTTGACACATGAGGATTTGCAAGTGATTAGGCTATAGAAGCTGATGTGAGTAACAAACCTTCCTCCCTTCTGTCTCATGCACAGGGTTGGAAGGGACCTTAAAGCTCATCTAATTCCAACCCCCCTGCCATGGCATCTTGCTCCCAGCCTGGTCTGCAACCCTGCTAGGGATGAATGAGGCTGCCAGCACTTTTATTCCTTACCAGTACAAAGTTCCATCTGTAGCATCCCATTTGGCTAGCTTTACAGAGAAGCACACTACATAATTTTGTCCCTTTCCACATGCTCCCAATTTGCAGGAGGAAGAAAAAAAACCCAAACCCTCAGACTTTCCTGTTTGTCAGACAAGGAAGGTATTGCTGAGGAGATAAGATTTTTTGGAAGATCTTTTGGCTACTGTGATATAAAAAAAAATAAGTTGTGGAAATGTATGTGTGTTTTTTTTCTTTCTTGTCTGGATTTTAACACAGCAAAAATGTGCTTGTTGAGCTCTTTTGCTATCATAAGGTGCAAGTGAGCTCATACAGGAGATAAATCAATAGCTTCAGTTTCAGGGAAGTGACTCAAAATGCTGTAAAGACAAGCAGATTGGGTACTGGATAAGGAGGAGTTTAAAATGAAGCTTTTTCAAGCTCATTTGGTTGCTTACAGTAGCAGAAAAAAAGACACCACAGGTTATATTGACTTGGGATCTGCAAGTGGTGTCAGAATCTGAGTGTTTTGGGACAAAACAAAGCTAATAGTCCTGTGAGGTCAGCAAGAGCTGAAGTGAATTGGATGAAACTCTTGACAGAACATTTTCCCTTCTTAATTCCTGCTTTTAGCTGAAATCTTTCTTACTTGATGTTAAGAATATAAAAAAACTATTTTAGTATCTCCTGAGCTGCTGATGTTGAATTACTCTTTATTGATCCTGTCAGGAAGTTTCCTTGGGCTGGTGCAGGCAATTGTTTAATATTAGCTGATGGTTGCTTATCATTTTGAGAATATTAAATCCTGATAATAAGAGTTTTAATGCCATGCCAGTTGGGCTGAATGTTAAGTTTCTACCTACTGTGATTTATACCCTAACTCTCAATATTAAACATTATAGTGAGAGCAATGCTTTTTATTAAAGTACTTGAAAAACAAGTTGTTGCCAACCTCTTCTGTGTGGGTGCCATTCAGAACATGTTTGTTTGACATTTAGAATTGCACCTTAGCTAACTGATTTATAATGTTGGGAACCATTCAGAAGGCTATTAGTGGCACTTTTTGTCTGGTAAAGTGAGCCAAAAATCATATGTCTGAAATTTGTTCTTTTGTAAATGTCATGAGAATAGACAATAGCTTGAACTGAAGCAATAATACAGCATGGAGCCAGACAGACTGAATCCTGTGTTTGAGGGTAAAATGAAAGGTTATTATCCACCCTTCCCTTAATCTTCCTGTACCAGAGAGCACAGATAAGGCATTTTCAATCTCTTTTTCAATCTATTGAACAGTGGCAGCCATTCATTAGGATTTTGCCCATCACAATAATGATCTTACAATACACTAAGGAACTTCATAGTTGGATGTTTTTGGTTTTGGGTTAACTTTAATTAAGTGTGCCAGATTGCTGGGTCAAACTTTTGATTGAATGACTGCTTGATTTTTTTTTTTATAAACATTTTGAAGACCTAAGATAACCCAGACACACACAAAAAATCAGAATGGTATTATCTGAATAGCTTGATAAATGTTCTGATAATGCAACAAAGGGAATGTGCTGGAAATGACATCTTGTAGATGCCTGCACATAAAGAATGTGGTTTAAGTTCCTAATTAACACAAAACCAAAGTTATTTGTTTTTCCTCCTGAAATATGTTTTGCTTTCATCCAAATATGGAGTGGGCTGCCTTTGTCTGGGACATGAAAGTTTCCATTTCATGACTTTTTGGTAAGGAGAAGCCCTTATTGTCAGCAGGGAGGCCTAAAAACCTTGCTGCTTTCAAAGTGTTCCTCAAGTCCTTCAAAGAAAATGCTCTTTTTTTACTGTCCATCCAGTGACTCTCTGCAGCAGTCAGTGTCCTGTTTCAGACTGAAGTAATTGCTGCTAGAGCTGATGTGAGAGTTTTTCTCATATTGCAATGGATAAAGGATCTAAAGACACTCCAGACAGGAAGCTGCTAGGAATACTCCTGCCTGTATTCCACAGTCAAATGATTTATCTCCCTACTGGATTCTGCTTGTGTTGGAAATGACAGCAATATCTCTTCTGTTTCCTGACTTTGCCTTTGATCAGTGGATTTAGGGGAGTGTTTTTTTGGTAGCCTAGGAAGGTAAATTTTCTTCAAACTCAGTATTAAACTAGTGCTTCTAGAGTGGAGGAAAGTGTCTTGGAAATCACCCTTTATAGATGAACCCGAAGTAACTCTCAAATACTAGGATTAGTCACAATTAGATCCAAATTCTAGTTTGTGCAGCACCATATCTTCCAAAAAGCAATTTTTGTCTGCATTTTTCCTTTGGGTGCTGAATTCTTAGTCATCATCTTCAGCAATGACCTTGTGCTTGATGGACTTGTCACAACCAGGCTGTGATGGGCAGCTGAGGCAACTGGGGTTGTTTAGTCTGAGGTAGAGGAAGCTCAGGGGAGACCTTATTTCTATCTACAGCTACCTGAATGGAGGTTATAGTGAGGTGGGGATAGGCCTTTCCTGGGTTACCAGTGAGAGGACAAGAGGAAATGGCCTTGAGTTGCACTGGGGGAGCTTTAGGCTGGATGCTAGGAAAATTTTCTTCACTGAGAGATAGATGGCTGAGTCCAAAGAGTTGTGGTCAATGGAGTTCAATGCAGCTGGCAGCCAGTCACAGTGGGGTCCCACAAGGCTCAGTCCTGGGGCCACTCCTGTTTAACATCTTCATCAGTGATTTGGACCAGGGGATGGAGTGCAGCCT
>VWZO01016000.1:5080-15846 GCA_013396975.1 Bucco capensis | reverse complement strand
TGATCTCGGAGGTCTTTCCCAACCTTAGTGATTCTGTGATTTTGTTTGGTGGGTTTTTGCTCCTCAGCAGTCAGAGTCCCACTGCTGCCCAGGGTGTATGTGCACAAAAGCCTCCCATCCTGCTGCACCAGCCTGCCTTCCTGCTCCAGCTCTGCCTCAACTGTGGCAGCATATTCCAACCCAAAAGTCTGTTTTCATTTTGTAACCCTAAGATAACCTTCAAACAAATGACTTTTCTGTAGGCCACTCTTTCCAGTGCTGGAAATTTTCCCTTGTTAACCTCACAGGATGTCTAGGTGGGTGGGATTTTGTTTTTTTTGTGTCTTAAGTTGGGTTAAAAAATAAAAATACAGTTTTCTCTACTGGAGTATTACTGAAAGTATTAAAAAATGTCCTTATCTGTTGTGTTTGATAAGATACCATTTATTTACTGAGGGTTTTGTTCTGTTTGTGGTTTGGGTTTGTGGGCGTTGTTGTTGTTGTTTTGTTGGGTTTTTTGTGGATTTTGTTTTGTTTTCCTGGATGAGGTTTCTGTTTTGTGTGATATCTGTTTTCTGTTCTGTCCAAAGCCTCTTTCAGATAAACCACCCACAGTGGCTTCCTTCAGTTGGGATGGCTACAGACAAATGATATTTTACCTTGTGCTGAGCTCAATGTGCCCATACAATGTATTTTGAAGTGTTATTGCTCTTTAACTTCTAAAAGCTTGACTGCAGATACTGATCTTAGTCTGGTCAAAGCATTCTGCTTTCTGTTGACTTGCTTCTGAGGACATATAGCAATAGAGCAATGAGGTTGATGTTACTTAGTGCCTTGGCCAGGAGTGTAATTTACCTTTAAATACAAAAATCCTAGAAAGCAGTTTATGTATTATGCTCTCTGATACATTGAAAATGTCATCTTTCTCTGTTCCAAACCCCCCTGAGTGTTCATGGTGTCTTATTCCCCCTAGTTCATGGCTAAAAATGAGATGTATATTTAGTGTAATGTGAGTATTAAGATCTGGATGGAGGGCAGGATGTCTTTATTACAGAATTAACTACTGGGATATCTGAGCTGTAATGTCGTGTTGATTAATAGTGGAAAAGTTGGACTGATAGCAAAGTGCCTGGTGAGTAGAAACAGCAAAACAAAATGAGGAAGAAACAGGCAAGTGTATAGTTTTCAGGTGTATATTGTAGCTGTTCTGGTGAACATCTATTGGAGAGCATTGCCTCCTTTAGGCTTTCCAAAAGGCTCAGTAGCCAAGCATAATATAAGAGCTATGATGTTTCCTGAAGCTAGAAAAACATATTGCTGTATTCTAAGCAAGAATAAAGAATAGAAGTTAAAGCTTTCTTTGGCTTTCTTTTCCTCAAATAACATTTTGTGATTGTCTCTCTTTAAGAAGCAGAAGAGAATGCTTACTCCATGGAGCTGTCATAAAGATAAATGTGTCTGCTTTTGTCTCTGTTGAAACACAGGTCAAAGTCTGCTTGCCATCAGGTCTGAACTAACCATTATTACTTAGAAAAACCCCAAACCCCAAAACAACAACAACAACAACAAAACCCTCTTGAAAATCTCAATTGGTTCAGGCTTCTAGTTTGCAGTTGATAAAAACCACTGTAAGCAGAGATGCTTGTTTAACCCTATGACAGATGGAGCCAGGCTGTCTGTATCATCAAAGAGAGGGAAAAATGGAATGGCACTGAGCACACAAGTCAGTAAATATGAGAGTAATTGGAGTGGGCATGCTGAGAGGGTAAGCAAGGATACATTGCTGTCACTTTTTTTTTAGCCATCAGCTTTGAAGCCAGCTACTGGTCTGTGTAAGTGACCTCTCCAGCCTAAGCTGACAGAGGTTAGAGGGTTCTATAAATGCACAGTTGGATAGAAACCTTTTAGGGACACCTCTCCAGAGTGTTTTTTCAGAATGACAGGACAGATGTGCTGAGGATGAACTAGATGATCTGAATTTGTCTTTGCTTCTGCAAGTGTTTTACAGCTTGACCTTGGGTGGGAGCTGGAGTTTTCAAGAGAGTTTGAGGCTTTCCTCTGGCTTCTGCTGTTAAGTACAGTCAGCTGGTTAGAAAGAAAGAATCTTGATTGAATATAGCATTCAATCCTGCATCTTTGAAACAATGAATGTTACTCATTATGGGAAACCTGAGGCAGTTAAGACAGTAATGGGCTGGACTCATGCTGTCAGCTTCTAATATCCTTTTAACTATTAGAGATAGAGCTCAAAACTAATTCCCTGGTCTGTAACACTCCATTACAAAGCTAGTCCAGAACCTTGTTTGTGTGGTAGTTGTAGATAGTCTACCAATTTCCAAAGCAAGGGATTGTTATAGCCATTGCTGTCAGCATTAGCCTTTACCTTAAATGAGTCCTGTCACTCCTAGTATTTGTTGTTATTAAATGTTTTTAATTTAAAAAAAACCAAGCATTGAATTTTAGTTTCAAACCCCCAACCCCTTAATTTTGTTAGGTACATGAGGCAAGGCAAGTTCTTTTGTTTTTCTTGCAAAACTGAGAATTGGATAAGGAAATTGGGCTAGGATAAAGGCTAAGAAGCAGCTGAATGAGATGTTCTGGGAACTATGTGGTGAGCAGTTAGTAAAGGCTCTTGTATCATCTACTCAACCTCTCTCCTTTCTGCTCTTCACAATAGCCAGAGGATCAGGAGTCTTTCCATGACAGGGCTGTGAGCAACTATCCATGAAACCTTCTGCTGTAGTGTATTTCTCTTTCCCTCCTGTGCAGCTCAACAATCTCCAACTGCCTTCAGCTAGACTTAGGGTGAGGGATTAGTGTAATGAAGCTAAAAATCACTGTTGATAGTCCCTGTGAAATATGTGATGCCAGATGGTGGAATTGGATGGGCTTCAGTTTCCTTTTCAACTTTTAGTGCAGAAACTTTATACATTGATAATACTGAGGAAAGAAGGGAGGATGGCAGGTTGAAAACTCAAGGGGCTAGGAGTTAGGGACTGTCAGTCAGTTTTGTGCGTGAACATTCATCACCATTTGGCCTTCAGTTGTAGGACTGCAGCTTTCAGGAAAGTGAAAATGCTCTTAAGACCAGCCAAAGAACAGAGAGCTGTGCTGAACTCCTTCAAAAGCTAGAAGGGCTTGTAAAGGAAATATACCCCTCAAGTGATTTGCTACTGTCTACTGTGTGCTTAACTGTTTTCCCTTTCAAGATAAGATAAAGCTGAATGAGATGTTCTGGGCACTATCTGGTGAGCAGTTATTAAAGGCTCTTGTATCATCTACTCAACCTAATCATTTCTTTATCTCTGTTAAATAGATTTTTAACACAAAGAACCATTACAGAATATTGAGGTTTTTATAAAAATGAGATATTTGGCTTTGAAGAATGGGGAGAGATTTGAATTTCAAGACTGACATAGGGATAGATAGATAGATGAAAAGCAGGCATGCAAAGACATGTTGAGGTTTAAGGGTAAGGATGGTATTTGAACTCTAAACATTTCCCATCACCTGAAATGTAAAATCAGACTAAAGATGGCCTAGATGAACTACTTCTAGATCATATTTCAACCCAGCAGACAGTTTTTGCATCTCTGCTGGGTTGCCCAGCCCCTCTGCAGCTCTAGCTTGCAGTTGCCTGACTGTAGCAGAGAAGGGCATGAATAAATCCAGTGGAAGGGATGAGTGATTTTAAAGCCATTCAGCTTGGTGTGGAGAGTGCAGGCTTCTCTTCAGCTGGTACCTGGCAGTTTTCATTGCCTATTGCAATGACAATCTCCCACTTTCTGCTCCAATCCTTGCCACTTGCACCTTCTGCAGTCCTCTTCTATGATTATCTTGAAGGCCAGACTTGTGTTGTTTAGTAGAGGAGCTCAAATAAACTCCTCTGAGATGCAGGTAAAAACATCAGTGTTATTCTGGCCCTGCAAGACTGCTTTTGAATTACTCTTTCCATGTGTTGGAGGAGTTCTCCGTTGAGAGCCTGAGGTTGCTTAGAGCTGTGGATCTGTCCTCCAGGAGGATTGAGGCTCTGTCTTGCAGTGTCTGAAGGTGCTTTGCCAAGCATTGAGGCAGTGCAGGGTTGCAGTCCCCACTAATAGGGATGTGTTTCAAATCTGGTAGCTGGGACAGGAGAGAGAAAAGCATCCTGGACTCATAAAGTTCTAGAAGCAGGAAAAAGGAGGATTTAAATTTCTGAAACACTACTACCTCTTCTGACACTCAGCCCATGTAATAAAGATTTCCCTGTCAGGGGCACCTGGATATTGCATTTAGGGATTTTAAGTCAGTTAGTGCTGCAGCTGTGTGTGAGGAGCTCTCTCTGAAAGTGAAATGAAGTCTTTTTATTGTCTTAGGTATCTCATAGAGATCTGTCATTCTCATTTCCCAGAGAACTTGAAAGAACAGCTTTCCCTTCTGGCACTAAATTTTTTACATCCTAGAGCCCTAGAGGGTAGCTGAAGCAGAAACTTTGTGCATATAATGCAGCTGTTGTCATGCTGAGCAGTGGGATGGCCAGGAAGGGAGAGGACACCTTCACAGAGCTTCCATTAATCTGGGCAGGGAATACAAACTGCAACCAAGAGCCAAATCCCTTGGATACTGTTGTGGCATGCAGAACATTACATAAAATACACCACTAATAAATTGGGTGTGGGAGTAAGAGCTGGGGAGAATGCATTTGTGATTTCAAGGGGAGGGAGGAGGCACTGGCTATGGGTTATTTGACAGAGAAGCAAAGTGCTAATGGGGTGCTAAAATCTCCATTGGCTCTACCCAATCTTGCTACTAGAAAAATCGTGCCTGTGGCAATAATTTGAGGGATCCTGGGAATTTAGCCTGCAAGTGAGCAGCTTTTTCCTGTTCTCTCATTGCTAACTGGTTTGTGTGCCCTTTGCTATGAAGGAGGGGGTGAGATGTCCTGCTATGCTTTGGCTCTTTTCACAAGTTTCCCACATACTTGGATGCTTTCAAAGTATTTTGCTGCTTTTGCAACTTTTTCCTCCCTCAGTGGCTAATTCCTCCTCAGCTCTGCTTGTATGGCTAATCAGTTTCTTGATACACCCATAGAAAAAGCTGAGTTTATATCTTTTTGGAGTTGACCCTGTTGTTTTTTTCCTGCTCTCTTTAGGACTAATCCAGTTCTTTAATGAGTTGCCAGAGGATGTTTTAGGCACTCCTTGTGCCAGTTTCTAATAACACCCTGTGTTCTTTTACTTGCAACAGCAAGTATGCCTATCTGTCTTAGTCAGGAGAAAGTTAGAAGCATCCTAGCAATTAATTCCTACAGCATAGACAGCAGCATGTTTTACCTCTACAGCCACAGAAAGGGCTTTCCAAAGTGGGACAAAAGTTGGTCTCCATGACTGTTACTTGGAAAATTCAGATATATTTGTAGGTGTTTGAAGAGTCTGCTGCAGCAGGAGCTTTAGTAGTGTCCACCAGGGCTTTGACCCTGCTCTGCACCTACCCCTCACTGCTGTGGCTTCAGGGACTCTCTGGTGCTTCACTCACTCCTCTAGACTGCCAGCACTGTAATGTTATTTTATGTCACTTTCTGACCTCAGACTGGGAAAAAATCTATTAATCTCCTGCTTGTTATTGTGCCCTGCCAGCTGCTAACTTACTGCAATGAGTTCTGCAATGACCAATTCAAAAGGTGCTGGCTTCTTTCCCACTCCTCCCTGCCTGTCATCAATCCTCCTGATGATTCTTATTGCTAGTAGCATGAGTATATTATTACTCTTTAAAAAGAGCAATTGCTACTCTTACCTTGGAAATTAGCATTGGAGAATCTATAGAGCACCTGTAGTCTGTGTAATGCTTTTGTGTTGACTTAGGGATTCAATTTCAGCTGTGAGATGCAGCAGCACCTCTGATGTGATGAGGATTGCATGGCTAGGTGCATACAGCAGTGCTTCTGCCAGGTCATCAGCAAGGAGCCTTTTTCTGTCTCTACTCTTACAAGATCTTCCTGGCTGTTTTTCAACACCCACTAGTTAAACAACTTAATTTTTCCTGGGAGTGATGAGAGCACCCCAAGATGTGGCCAAAGAGAGGAGTTCCTGCTGCTGTGGGAATGCTTTCCCTGTCTTGTCCTCTTTAAGGTCTGCAGCTTGCCTGTGCTTGCAGAGCCCACTAAGTGATCCCAGTTGGAATATGGCATCTCCTCATGGTACCATCCTTCTGCAACCAAACTATATTTCCTTCTCTCTTCAGTTTGTAGGATCTGGGACACAGCCACTTGTTTGGGTTTTCTGCTTTTAGTCAGTTTGTTGTGTATGGTCTTCTTGAAGATGAAGATGCCCAACTAATGCCAATTGCTCTGGGCAAGGTATGGCATTGTTGGTGTCAGAGGAGGACACAGCAAAGGGTAGACTGTCTCTGTGTATCATATGTCAGCTCTGGTAAATTAGAATTGGGTTTTTTTCCCAGGCATTTTCAGCTACATTTGGCTGTGTGTAGGGGCAACCAACCCTTCATACAGGTGGCTATGAGTAGGTATTGTATTGGTAGTGTGTGTGTGAGTCAGGCATGGTGACAGCCTTCTTCCCTGTGAGATTAAGGTCAAGGTGACTGTCAGACAGGTATCAAGCCATGGGTGAGATGATCTTTTCTATGAGTGTGTGGAGCTGAGCTGCTGTTGGGTGAGTGGGAAGAGCTGGAGGCAGGCTCTTGGAGATAGAGGTGCCTGGGCAGTTTGAAAGCAGCAGGGAGCATGCATCCCTCAGGAAGATGCTCCTTTCTCTTCTGCACAAAGCACAGGATTCAAAAGAGTTTTGGAACTAACTTTTCTTCATGAAATAATTCATATGGCCACAGGAATGTGTCATATGTTTCCCTCCCTCTCATGCCACTCTGGTTTGTGGCTGTGTTTTGGATGCTGATGGCTGTAGGCTGGGAGTCTTGCCCTCAGCCCAGACTGGGATGTGGCAGGAGCACTCAGGCAGGATGTGACCCCTGCCCTTTGCTGGGTGATGTCTGTGTGTGCACATTTCCACTTTGGGTAATTAAACACATGCAGTGGCTTGAGAGGCAGAGTGCTGAAGCCTCTTCTGCTCTTGCTTTCTGCCTCTTTTCCATAGGGATTTTGGTCTAATACTGCTCAGATACTTGAGAAGGAAATCCTGGATGGAAATCTCTGATCTTTCTCATGGCCTTTGTGACCTTTCAGGTTATTTTATCTTGAACTGCTCCTGTCTTCTGAGTGTTTCCTCACTTGCCCCCATTATTGTCCATTGCTCAGTGCTAACCCTAGTCCCTCCCTACCTTCCTTCTCATGCTCTGGCAAAGACCTTGATGAATTTTAGGGGAGGGAAGAATTTCTGAAACACTCTGATAATTTTATCCAGTTTTCATTTCATGACTTCCTCTCTTTTTTTCTTTAAAGCCTTTTGCAGTGATAGAGATGATCATAACAAAAGGTCTTTCCTTGCAGCAACCTGCTTTTCCCTTAATCTTACAGAAAGGCTTAAATATTATTCCCCAGAACAATATAGCCATAAATTTCTGGCTTCAGCACCTACAAGGAGAAAATCTCATTGTCCTTGAATGAAATAACAAAAGGTCCTTGCATGACAGGTCATTGTTTTTCTTCTGGCAGAGTCTGGAGGCAGGCAAACAGGATGCAGGGGCTCTTTGGTGATGTGAAATGAAGCTCTTGGGCTGCTCATGAGAGTAAAGGCTGTCTCCCAAGTTTCCTTCTTTCCTGGCAGCCTTCTGAAGAGCATTGCCAGGGACCTCCAGGGGCCACAGCTCTAGACTGTGGCTGGGAAGCATCCCCATTGAGTTGCATATCTTCCATTAAAATGGCTTTTTCTCCACACCTGCACAGGGCTGCTGGTTGGCCTTCAAGGTGAAAAGATGTGTTGTATGGCAGAAATGCCCCTGCTTTCAGGGGTCAGGCAGGCAGCAACTGCTCCACTCTACTTGCATGTACTTGGAACAACTGTGGGTGCGTGTTGGGCTTTGTGTAACCTGGGTCATGTCATCTGGCAAGCAAACAGCTGAGCTGAGCATTCAGGTTCTCTGCAGCTCAGTGCCATGCTTTAATCGCTGTTCCTCACCGCTCCTTTCATTATGGGCCAAATCTGTAGCTTAATTCCCTGTTGCAGTACTTCTAGCTCTGTTTTAATAACTTTGTATTCCCCTGTGAGTATGACTGAATGACCTTGTGGAGGTTCTGAGGCTCTTGCTACAGTTTAAATCATTTTAAAGCTTAAATGATTATCCTTACTGTTACAGCTAGGTATGTCTTTAATCATGTTATTAAGCAATGTGCTGGAGTCTTCCACATAGATACTGAGTCCTGTATGTGGTATAATGCTGCTTCCCAGAGTATCTCTAGAGCAGCTCTGTGCTAACTCCAGGACAAGTTGTCTGGGCTCTGGTGAAAGCTTCTGGAAAACAGCAGGTTCAGGAGTGTGTCTTCTCCATCTTGTCCTCACTCACACTTAGTGAGGTCACAGAACTGTACCTTCTGCTTGGGTATCTTCTGATGTATTCCAAACTGGATGTTTGGGGAAATTGTGGTTCTTTCCCTCATTTGCCAAGATAACTCACAAAGGTAGATATGCAAAGACCTGATTAAGAATAAAGTGATCCTTGCTATTGGTTTATTTAATAGAAATCTTAAAGGATCAGAGGCTATTTCTGATGCAGTGAAGCTCTTGTGGCTTTACTTCTTTTAACAAAACAGTGTGTAATGAGAGTTTTTGTTCACTTAAAATGTAATTTCAACATGATTAACTCACAGGGAGTTAATCTTACTGTAATTAAAGTGCACTGTTGTTTTATCAAACCCAGTCATTTTGCAATTAATAGCATTGACCTCTAGACATGTGCAGGTTAATTGAAAGTAAAAAGTGCCATAACCAGTGTAAAGAAATAGAAAAGTATGAGTCCTTTAGAAGGAGAAACAGCAACTCCTGTGCTTGCAGAAACTCCCTGGGAAAGTGCTTGTTTAGCAACCTATGGCAGAAGGCAGGCTGCAGCTCACAAGGTTGGGGAGCTTGCACAGTCACTGGATATCTCAGCCATGTGAAGGGCTGGCACTGATCCATTTGCTGAAAGATTTTGCAGATGTGAGCTAGGCTGGCCTGTTGTTTTAGGCAGCCAGAGTGAAGCAGGAAATGACCTGTATGCAGCAGGCAGTTAACCAAGAGAGATGCGAGTGAGTTGTGCCTCTCCGGGGCTGCTGTGAGGATGTAGTTCTGCAAGTTAACCTTACACCATGCCAGTAGAGCAGATCATCAAGGAGCAGGGAGGTGATCCTGCCCCTTTGCTCAGCTTTGGGGAGGCCTCACCTCCAGTACTGCTGCCAGTTTTGGGCCCCTCACTCCAAGAGGGACATGGAGGTGCTGGAGAGAGGACAGAGGCTCCCAAGCTGCTAAAGGGCTTAGAGCATAAGCCTGGTTCTGTGACGGTTCTGTGACCCCCAGTTTAGTTTTTTGTTGCTGGATCTTTGTTCCTGACTTTGATGATTTTTCTCTGAATGTAGGGCCCTGCAAGGTCAGGATCTGCACACCATGGTGGCAGCTACCAGAGCTTGGCTTGCCATCAATGCTCTTACCTACTGTATGTATTTTCAGAATGGTGGCACTTGATTTGTCACAGCTATGTCCTGTTAAATAGCTTGGGGAAATTCATCCTGTTTTATGGCTTGAACTCAGAAACAGTAATGATAACTTGCTATGAAGACAGCAATAAATTAATTTCTTTTAGCTTACAATTTACTTCTATTAGTAATTATTTTTTTATTAACTTAGTTTAAGCCTTTACTGCAAGAAAAATCATTGTGGTCTAAATGTATTGTGAGTAATTGAAATGGTATTCCTAGTCCAGAATTGTTAAGCAGTCTGAATTCATCAAGATCCTTTCTTGGCTGAAGTGTGTGGTTGGGTTTTTTGGTTTCCTTTTTTTTCCCCTTTACCCATTTTCAGATGAGACTTTCTCTTTATTCTTAAAAGCATTTAGAGACCAGGGTAGCAATTTTTTTTTCCACTATGTGAAAGAAATATCACCACACTTGGGTCTCTTGTATCTTGTGAGTCTGTCCACATCAAGGGGCCCTGTTGTCACTATAGTTTCATCTCTCTGAAGTTCAAAGGAAAATGCAATTAATCAAATCTCAGACCCCTGACTTAGATCTGCTGTGTTTGATTTCCACTGGTATTCATGGTTATGTCATTTCAGTGGCAGAGTGGTTCTTAGAGCTAGTGCATATTTCCCCAGCAGTCAGGAACCATGATGTCAGTGAAGGTCAGCAGATGAGGGAAAGGATTTCTTTCTTTGGAACTGGAACTGGCAAGAATATATTGAATGAATTATACCTAATTTTATAACCTCAATTATTATATTTTTAATTTTTGGGACGTTCATGGCTATGGTTTTTTTAGATATAGGCAAAGTGGTTTAAGAAGACAGAACTTCGTGCCCTGGTGGGCAGTAAATCTTGTGGCCTCATGGTTGGGATGCAGGAACTGGACTTAACTGTCAGGCTATATTTAAATATCAGACTCCTTCTGTATTCTTAGTTTCTGTATTTTAGAGTGGTTGCCAAAGGCACAGCACAAGGACTCCTCAGGAGGTAGAAGCTGCAAGACACGATTCTTTCTCCGCTGTCTTTTCTCCTGCAGAGTGATCCTGCGTGCCTGCTCCAAACCATGGGCGGCATTCAAACTAGTGTGTGTGCAGAGCTGCTGAGTGGAGGCCAGAGGAGAGCAGTTCAGGGCAGCAATATGGCCAAGGCTGAGCTGTTGGTTCAGGGACTCCTTGCATCTCCTCTT
>VWZO01015996.1:0-33206 GCA_013396975.1 Bucco capensis | reverse complement strand
GCCAGCTGCAGGGGGGTTGGACTGGATGACCTCCAGACATCCCTTCCAACGCAAACCATTCTATGATTCTATGTGCTGGGTTCTGTACTCGGAAAGGGGCAATCCAGAAACAACCTGCCGACTGGGAAATGAGAGACTGGAAAGTAGCACTGCAGAGAGGCATCTGGGAGTTTTGACAGATAGTAAGTTAAATATGAGTCTGCAGTGTGTCCTGGCAGCCAGGAGGACCAACTGGGTCCTGGGGTGCATCAAGCACTCCATTACTAGCCTATCGAGAGAGGTGATAGTCCCTCTTTATTCAGCACTGGTGCGGCCTCACCTGGAGTATTGTGTGCAGTCTTGGGCACCAAAATACAAGAGTGATATGAATTTGTTGGAGAGCATCCAGAGGAAGGCCACAAAGATGGTGAAGGGCTTGGAGGGGAAGTCACAGGAGGAAATGCTGAGATCACTTGGTCTGTTCAGTCTAGAGAAGAGGAGACTGAGGGGAGACTTCATTGTGGTTTATAACTTCCTCATCAGAAAGGGAGGGGTAGATGCTGACTTTCCCTCTCTGGTGACCAGCAACAAGACCCATGGGAATAGCATGAAGCTGTGCTGGGGGAAATTCAGGTTGGATGTTAGGAAGAAGTTCTTTACCCAGAGAGTGGTGGAGCATTGGAACAGGCTCCACAGGGAGGCAGTCATAGCACCAACTCTCATGGAGTTTAAGAAGCACTTGGACAATGCTTTTAGACACATAGTGTGGGGTTGTCCTGTGCCTAACTAGGAGTTGGACTTGATGATTCTTGTGGGTCCCTTCCAACTCAGGATATTCTATGATTCTGTGATCCTATGATGTGTTTCTAGCCGTCTGCTAGGATCCCACATGTGTATTATCACCAAGATGCTACCAAGCCGAGTAAAGCCAGAAGACTTTATTGTGGATTGTTTATAAACCCATTCCTACTCTTTCACATAGGGTTGAACAACAAGGTCATTCCAAAACATCAAAAAGGACTTCATATATCTTGGAAAGTTGTTGAAGGGATCAGGAGTGCAGAGAGTGTTCTCTCTCAGTCCTCCCAGGAGAGTCCTCCCAGTAGGAGGCTGGGACCCAGAAAGTAGTAGATGAATAGATCAGGTGAATGACTGGCAGCATGGTTGGGTCCGTGCGCAGGGCTTTGTGTTCTGTGATCTTGGATGTACCTTCTTTGAGACCAGGCATGTTGACAATGGATGGGGTACATCTGAGCAGGTGGGGTAAGAGTGTTTTGGGGAGCAAGCTGGCAGAGCTTCAAACTAGATTCAGCGGAGGGAGAGGATGTTTTTCAGAGTGATAGGGAAGAATGAGGAAAAACCAACACTTCAGAGGGCAACACACAAGTGCATGTATATCATCCCAAACAAATTGAAGAGGGCTCGTACCAAAAGGTGATGAGGCCAACAGCCCAGCTGAAGTGCTTCTGCTAGACCAATGCATGCTGCATAGGTAAAAGGCAAGAGGAGTTGGACTTCACAGTGCAATTAGATAACTATGACCTGATTGCTACCACTGAAACATGTTGGAATGATTCACATAACTGGAACTTAGCAAGAAAGAGCTGCAAGATACTCAGATGAGACAGGAAGGAGGGGTAGGGGTTGCCCTCAATCTTAAGTAGTGGACAGACTGCAAAAGCTCCCTCTGAGAAGGAAACATGAATAGGTTGAGAGCTTGTGGGTAAAAACTGAACATCAGATCTGTTAAGGTAACCTTGTGGTTGGGGTTGACTTACAGCCACTCAATCAAGGCGACCCTGTTGACAAGGCCTTCTTGCTTCAACTTCAGCATGCATTGTACTCACCAGCTCTTGCTGGTCTCTGACAGAGATTTGCAACGACCCACATATTTGCTGGGAAAGCAATACAGCAGGCTGGAAACAATCCAGGAGACTTCTGGAGTCTGTCAAGGATAACATTCTGGTCCAGGTGTTAGAAAAACCAACAAGAGGAGAAGCATTACTGGACCTGATGCTCATCAATGCAGAGGAATTCATTGAAGTGGTGATGACCAGAGGCAGTCTAGGCTGTAGTGACCACTTTCTGGTTCAGTTTGTGATTTTAAGGAACATGAGCTTAGCAAAAACCAAAGTCAATACCCTGAAATTCCACTAGTTTAAAGAATTAGCAGGTGAGGTTCCCTGGGAAAATGGCCTTAGAGACAAAAGAACCAATCAAAGCTGGCATCACTTTTCTTAGACCTCAAGAGTTCCCCATCTCCATGTACAAGGCATCAAGTAGAGCAGGCAGGAAACAAGCATGGCTGAGCAAGGACCTGCTCCTCAAACAGAGGCTTAAGAAGGAAATGCCCAGCCAGTGGACACAGGAATCTGTGACCTGAGAAAGAGTACAGGGATATGGCTCAGTTATGTAGGGATGGCACAAGGAAAATCAAGGCACAGACAGAACAGAACTTGGCAATGGATGTGCAGAATAACAAGAAGGGATTCTACAAGTACATTAGTCAGAAAAGAAAGGCTAAGGAGAGTGTCCCCACTCTGATCAGAAGTGGGGAACTGTGTAACAACTGATATGGAGAAGGCTGAGGTGCTCAACAATTTCTTTGCCTCAGTCTTCACTGGCATCAGGTTTCCTGCACCTCTGAAGTCCCAGAACCTCTAGGTGGGGGTTGGGAGAGCAAAATCCCTTCCACTTTAAGTTAAGAGCAAGTTCAAGACCACCATGGAACCCGATGACATACATACATCTTTGTTTCTTCTATGCATCGTCATTGTCAAGTGACATGTGCAATAGAACAAAGTACCTTAGGGTACTTCCTAATCATCAGCTGAAAGACATTCAGGAACATGTATCTTAAACATCAAAAAAAAAGTTGTCCAGTCCCTTAATATGGCTCCTACAGACTCATCTATTAAAGCCAGACTGTGACATTTGTAGCCCACCTGGTAAAGGGCAGCAAGGCTCTTTGACTCTGAGACTGCTAGCCAGGGAGAGAGGGAATGAGCTGAACTTAACTTTGCCAGCAGTGTCAGTACAGGCACTGGAACAGCGCACATTGACAGAGATTGACATTTGATTCAGGAGCCAGGTCTGTGTCAAAAACTACACTCTGCCTGATTCAGGGATATTGCCAAAGCCTTCGTCAGAGAAGGTGTTTGCAAAGTTCTTGGAAAGCATGTAACACAGTAGTGTTTAAAGTATATGTTTTAGCTTTGTTTGTAGAGAAAAAAAAAAGGAGGTTGATTGATTGCTAAGCCTCATCTATTTGGCTGAAAAACAAACAAACAAACAAAACCCCAAAAAACAAACCCCAAACCACCTCTAAGCTGTACAACTTTACAAGGAGTGACCCAACATGATCAAATGCCTTTCTCTACCTCTAGCAAAAAGGCAAATTTTCCTTCCTGACTGACTGTGTTCAAGATAAAGTTACAAAGCATTGAACCTGCTAATGGGATGCTCATTCTCTGGGAAGCAATGGATAGAATGCCTATTCATTCAAGTGAATAACTGATAGAATGGCATTTCTTTCTAATCACAGCAGAGTTTTTTTGGAAGGCAAAAAATTTTTTATTTTTGTGTGTTAGTGCTGCAGGCTGGTCATTCCAGGTGCATTTTGGTTAGATCAAAGCCATAGACTGCCAGGATTCTGCTTCAGATTTGTAATGTTAGACTTCTCTGACACAGGTGGATGTCAAATCTGACCTGAGTCCTGTTCACTGAGGCCATAATTCTCACTCTGTGCCTGCATTCCATTTAACAAGACCTAGAGGATCTCATGGCAAGGAAGCTTGCTGAGCACAGAGTAGCATATCTGTTTGATAACATAGCTGCCTTTCAGTAACTCAAGAGAAAAAAAAATAAAAGGACAGAAAAAAGAAATAAAGACTCTCCGGGTTGAATGAAACATTTAGTTCAGTCCAAAACATGCTACCAGAAATTTCAGAGTTTCTTTGACATTTTCCAAATCAAAAAAAAAGGATTGTTTGTTTTCTCTTTGGGTTTTTGTTTGTTTGTTTTAATGGGTTGCATAGTCTCAGGAGATCAAATGGAGGAGTTAATGCCTTTTCTGTCTCCTGTAAATCTCTGGGACAGTCTTCTATCCATAGAAGTGTATGGTGTTTGAGGTGGACCTATCTGAAGCCACAGTTCAATGAACTTTTCTTTCAATAGTAATGCTGGCATAAATTACACACACCTTTCTATACTGCTCTCCTCTCCCTCCTGGCTGCTTCCCCACCCGTGTTATTACAATTGTTTGTGGGGTTAAGGGTAAAAATAAAACTGTTTTTCACTGAGACAATTTTCCTCGTTCTTTTTCGCTGCAACAAACTTGAGCTGGTACATTTGAGTGGGCAGGAGTGAGAGGTAAAGGATAAACTATGATCAAGGTGTTCCTGTTGGTGTAAGGGTGTGTTCATCACATTATGGCCTTGATTATTTTTCTGTTAAAGCTGTTCAGTTTTCTGCAAATAACTCATTGCACATGGGGAAAATGGGCTTTGCAAGCTCTTGAGGAGAACAAAGAGATGTGCTTAAGCTTTTACTTGAAAAACCAGCAAAGTAGGCCCTTGAACAAAGCCGTCAATTTCTGAGGAATGAGAGGAATAACCTCTGGGATTCCTTTCCCTCTTCCCTGTGACCAAGAAAATTTGCAAATTTGCCATGAGCATCAAAATAAATATATTGAGAAATACAGGTGTATGAAGGCACAGATACTCAGAAGAAAGGCAGCATCATGACAGTTTCAGCCACATGCAGAAACAGGTAGGCAAGCCTGCAAGTCTTTCACCATACTTTCTTTCACTCGGCAGAGAAGGCAAAAAGCGACACTGAGTTAATGGGCCATGAAGCTTGACAAAATTTAAGGAGATATATGGGGAAGAACATCAGTGGAATGACTGGTTTAGGAATTTGCTGGTTTCTTCTTTTCAAAAAGGTAAGCTACAGTTCAGGTTATGGCCTTAATGCAGAAATTATTGTGACATATTCCTTGGAGCACCTTAGGAGAAAGAAAAAAATATGTGACTGTGCTTGTCCTTGAGTGCCACAACATTTGTGAGAAGCATAAACAAATTGCCAAGGGTTATCTTGTTTCTGTTGTCTGCATAACTTAAACAGCTGCTTCTTAGAGTCGTTTTGCATGATCACAGATTTTATGCGGTAAGTATACGTGGGAGAAGTCATCCTGTCTCTGAAGTCTTCTTGCCTTTTGCCTAGTTCTACATGCACCTTCGAAGAATCACTGAATCATAGGATGTTAGGGGTTGGAAGGGACCTCTGGAGATCCTCTAGTTCAACCCCCATGCCAGAGCAGGATAACCTAGAAGAATGTTTCTTTATCAACCACCTAAAGGGTAAAATCTTACTTTATGTAATTTGTAAAGATCCGGATCCTGATATATGATGACCAAAGCATTAGACTGGGAATTTTGACTGGTTTGTTGTTTTTTTTAACATCTGAGGTCTTCAATGTTATGGGACTGTGGAGAGAAGGGCGATTTAAAAGAAGAGTAGCTCAATGACAGTGGCTGCTTGCCCTCCCCATTCAGAAAACAGAGGATGAGAGATTTGCCTCTCACATTGTGGAGCTACATGAAACGCACACACTGGTTTCTTTACCTTCACTACCCGGAATGCCTGGCTACTCTCAAAGAGGGCTAAAGCAAGCTATGAAAATGAGTGCTTATTCTGAATAAAAACATTCCTGCATGGAGTTGATTTGGAATACTTGCATTCACAGAAGCTCTTAATAGCCTGAGGACAAAAAGGAAAACAACCACTGGGAGGTGATCTTATTCACCCAAAAATTCCTTTAGCAACAAAATCAAAAAGAAGAACTGAAGCACCCTGACTTCCCGCCCACCTCTGAACTGCTGGCCTTTACCACCCTGAGGAAGAATGAACCTCAAATATTTGTTTGCAAGCCATTTTTACAGAAAAAGAGTGTGGCTATCTATGGTTATCACGTGTATAAATAGACTGCTTCAAATATGGGGTCCTTTCTGTGCCCACCTAAAAAACTACAGAATGGTCCCCAGGAGCAACCTCAGAGCTAACCCTCTAGTCATTTCGTTCACATGTTAGTAACTTCATAGTTACCATGAGTAAGACTTCAGATAATGCCCCAAATAAAACAAATTGAAGGCACTACAGCATGTTTGGTTGGCTATATAAAAGGGAAGAAGGCAATCACAGTATCTTAGCGCTTAAATTCTCATATTTACTTTCAGGAAATTTGAAGTGAAAATAATAGGGAAAATGTAAATAGTAATTCTGTGCTTAGTAACCAGTGGTTCTTAAGGCTATGAGTTTTTCCTTTCTGTTAAATGTGTTCTTTGCCCAGCTGAGTCAAGCAGAGTGTTTCTGTAGATCTTCATGGGCTTTACTCTGGACCCTTCTGAATAATATCTTATTCCTGAAGGAAACCACATCGCTGTGATATACGATGTTATCCTCCTCATATGTGATATTAACCTACTCTGTTGTAAATAATACCAACAAATCTCCATTGGTGGGAATAAATGAAACACTGCCTGCAAAACGATTAATGCCATGAACAAACCCAAATCACACATAACCTAAGAATCTGTCTGCTAAAACAAAAAAAAAACAAAACACCATGAGATATAATTTGAGCATGAGGAACACAACTTTGAAGAGACCCCTGCTGAGTCCACTTGAAACAAATGATCTCTCAAGGCACTGTTATTTCCCCTCATCTTTGGTAGGTAGCTTTGAGATGAAGAGGAATGAGTTAATCTAATGCAGAAATTGATCTCACTGTTTAAATTGTTATCAAAACAGCATATTATTTCTGTCTTTTATATTAAAAAATCTCTGAGAATCCAAGGCCATGTGGAGATAATCAAACTGAATGAAAGAAATCATGTAAAATGTTTGGTTCAGCCCAAGAAACTAACCAGTCTTAACAGTGGGGGAGGATGGTTTTACTTTCATTTTTGGGAGATGGCTCCTTTTTTGAAGAGAAAGGAAGCATTAATAAACTTCAGTAGAAATGACTTTGTGATCAATGCGGTATGGGAACCGTTGTGAGCTTCTCTTTGGAGAAATTAAAACTTGTGTCTGAAGTCAAGTGGACTTATTTTCCCCCAAAGTAGTTTACACTCCTCTGCTATTCTAGGCTAATATTACATACAGACAGAGCATTAAAGGGAGCTGGAATGCCAGGCCATGAATGACAAGCACCACTGCAAACACTGCAGGGCAAAAAGCAGGGCTGGTGATGGTATGGAAGGTATCAGCATGGGGTTGAGACTTTGCCATTCCTAGATGTGGCTTTCCAAATCACTGCTGCAGCAGGATGAGTGCTTTTTCCAGTCTGATGGCAAGTGAGTAAGATTTGGCATCTCCTGGCCCATGTGCTCAAGGGGTGGGGAGCTGAGGAAGGAGCTACAGCTTCACCTTTGCTTGATCTGGAGAGGCAACCATAAGAACTAGCATTTGATCTTTTCTGTGATTTCTTCAACAAACGTTTCAAATCTTTGTGATCTTGCCTGTAAGCTCCTCCTCCCGTTTCTGTCTCAAGGGCTCAGAGGGTTCTAGAGGTAGAGATACTTAATGGCCCTCTTAAGCTCAACAACCAGTTCCATCCTCTCCTGCCTCCAGCTGGGCCATTCTTAATCCATCCTAACATCATCCAGATGATTTTTTTTGCACAGACCCACAGTGATAAAAACACAATGCTTCCACAGTATTGCATTATTTCAGCTATAGCCACATATTACCACCCAGAAATCACTTTGACCCTCTGACGTTACAGAACGACTGGCTCATTATGGGAACCAGTTTGGCATCTATTGTGAGAGAGAATTTGCAAAGCAGCCTAAGGATATTTGGTGCCCCATTCCCATTGAATTACAATGGGACTTGGGCGTTGAATTTCCTTAGCCCTTTTAAACTTTCCCTTCTTTTTAAAGTAATAAAGGTGAGGGTTTAATAAGGACTCTGTGATAGCTTAATTTTCCTTCTTTTGAAATTGCTAGACATTTTATCACTTCCCAGCAATGAGAGTATCATTTAGCCAGTGCTCTACAATTTTGAAAAACTGACAGTGGAAATTTTGAAATATTTATTTTTAAATTTATGTCCCAAGAGTTTATCCAAAAGAAAGAAAAAATTTTAAAAAAAAGAGGTGAAGGGAAGAACCAAGCACAGTGTGCTCTCCAATGTGGTCTCCAAATGTACTTTGATTATCTCAGTCTCAAATAGCCTTGAAAGCCCTAATATTTATTATGGAAGACATGAAGAGCTTTCCAAGATACTTTCCAGACATGGCACATCAGTATACCCAAAAAATCAGTTTTGAAGGTAGAGATCTAATTAACTTTCTTCAAGATGCTTTGTCAGCTTCATCTAGGTATTTTTAAAAAACTCTTTTAAACTGCATATGTAGATAATTAACTATTAACTTAATTATGCAGCTTTTGATCAATTCAGAAAACCTTCTCTGAAATAAACTGTGATCCAGAGTCTACTGGTACAATTGCATATTTGGAAATAGCCTGAACTTCTTAATTCTGCTTGATGATGCAGGACTTTCTTGGCAGACTGGAAACTCTGCTTTGAAAGTAGACAGTTATCCCTCCTGGCCATGTTTTTACCACCATTTTGAGCTGAAACTGCACAGAGGGGTGACACACGGTTAACAATGGGAAATCATTAACTTAAGTATCTTCCACTTAGTGAAAGCATTGGTAATGTGATGGAATAGCTGAGGCTATGAGCCTGTGATAAGGGCAGGCTCCAGACTGCAAAATTTTCCTGGAGCCAGGTATCAATGCAGCCTTCTAAAAAACCATAAGGCATGAGATGCAAGAGAATAAACACCCAGATGAGGACCTCTGAGCAGGATATTCTTAAATGGTAGGTATTTTTTTCTTACTTGCAGGATCAGCCAAGGGAGAAGAAAACTGTCTGGCCTGCAGAGAATCACAGAATCACAGAATCGATCGGGCTGGAAAGATCTCCGAGATCATCAAATCCAACCTTCCATCAACTCAAATCCATTTACTAGATCATGGCACTCAGTGCCACATCCAATCTTTGCTTAAAAATCTCTAGGGATGGTGAATCCACCACCTCTCCAGGCAGGCCATTCCAGTGCCTGATCACCCTCTCTGTGAAGAACATTTTTCTGATCTCCAACCTAAATTTCCCCCGGCAGAGCTTGAGCCCGTGCCCCCTTGTCCTATTGCTGGGTGCCTGAGAGAAGAGACCAGCCCCCACCTGGCTAGAATTTCCCTTCAGGTAGTTAGAGACAGCGATGAGGTCTCCTCTGAGCCTCCTCTTCTCCAGGCTAAACAACCCCAGCTCCCTCAGCCTCTCCCCATAGGACTTGTGCTCCAGTCCCTTCACCAGCCTTGTTGCTCTTCTCTGGACCCGCTCCAGCACCTCAATATCTTTTCTGAACTGAGGGGCCCAGAACTGAACACAATACTCAAGGTGCGGCCTCACCAACGCAGAGTACAGGGGAAGGATCACTTCCCTGGTCCTGCTAGCCACACTATTTTTGATACAGGACAGGATCCCATTGGCCTTCTTGGCCACCTGGGCACACTGTTGGCTCATGTTGAGCTTCCTGTCAATTAGTACCCCCAGGTCCCTTTCCGCCTCGCTGCTCTCCAGCCACTCTGTGCCCAGCCTATAGCTCTGCATGGGGTTATTGTGGCCAAAGTGCAGGACCCGGCACTTGGCCTTATTGAACTTCATCCTATTGGAATCAGCCCATCTCTCAAGTCTATCCAGATCCCTCTGCAGAGCCCTCCTGCCTTCCAGCAGGTCGACACACCCTCCCAACTTGGTGTCATCAGCAAATTTGCTGATAATAGACTCAATCCCCTCATCTAAATCATCAATAAAGATGTTAAACAGGACTGGACCCAACACAGACCCCTGGGGAACACCACTGGTGACCGGCCGCCAGCTGGACACAGCCCCGTTCACCAGCACTCTCTGAGCCCGATCTTCCAGCCAGCTCCTAATCCAGAAGAGGGTACGCTTGTCTAAGCCATAGGCTACCAGCTTATCCAAGAGTATATTATGGGAGACAGTGTCAAAGGCCTTGCTGAAGTCCAAATAGACCACATCCACAGCCTTCCCCTCATCCACTAGATGGGTCAACTGATCATAAAAAGAGATCAGGTTGGTCAGGCAGGACCTGCCCTTCCTAAACCCATGCTGGCTGGATCTAATCCCTTGTCCATCCTGAAGGTGCTGTGTGATTGCACTCAGGATGATCTGCTCCATAATCCTGCCAGGCACGGAGGTCAGACTGGCAGGCCTATAGTTGCCAGGGTCAGCCTTGCACCCTTTTTTGTGAATGGGGGTGACATTCGCCAACTTCCAATCATCTGGGACCTCCCCAGAGAGCCAGGACTGTTGGAAGATGATGGAGAGCGGTTTGGCAAGCTCTTTTGCCAGCTCCCTCATTACCCTGGGGTGGATCCCGTCTGGCCCCATAGACTTGTTGGGATTCAGCTGGCTCAGAAGTTGTTGTACCACTCAGAGAAGGACTTGTAATGGATGCCTAGGGCCAAGAAGGAACAAGAAGACTGAAGCAGCCAAGCAGAACAGTGTTTGGTTGGGTCTGAAGCTGTAGTTTCCTTCCATGAGACAAAGTGCTGAAACGGTGGTATGTAACTCCCAAAAAGAAGGTGTATCATTGTTCTAAGTTATCACTGGTTCTAAACAATGCCACATGTTGAGAATTCAGGATGACCAGCATTGCTGTAGTGCTCCAGGTTGGCTGGATTATATTTACTATTTTTATGGAGAGATGGCGTATGGAAAGCTTCAGCATTGTGCCAAGCAAAGGGTCCAAAGAGGGATGTTGTAGCTTAGCCCACTGAAATTTTGTGAGTGTAAAATTCCAGCAGTTTTGTGAGCCGTAGGCAAGCAGCTTAATGAAGTAGCCAGCCCTATGCAGTCCGTCTGGGGTTCACTGATCAGCATCTTCAATGATCATAAAATGTTCATCTCTAGTATTAAAAAAATACTACATCTATTCAATTAATTACTCTCTCTGTATCAGTTACAATTAGCAGCAAAATGAGCTGAGGCTCATGTACAGTTTTCTTTATATGTTCTTTCATACATAGTATTCAAAAGTTACTGCATTCAATTTTTTTAATCCATTGCTTCAAGAGACTATGGCCCTAGCTCTATCAGCAGATTGAGCTTCTATTTCTACTAGTACTGTTTGGAAACAGGACCACAGCAGAAAATACTCTGCTTTCAGTGTATGTGGAAACTTCTCATCTTTGTACTGGGCAAAAACAAGCTTAATGCAGAGGGAAATGGTGTGTCCACCCAAGCAAATGCACTAAAAATAAAAAAATGAGGAGATAAGTATAAATGGCAGAAAAGTTCTCCAGAAAAACTTGAGCTAGGAGAAACCTTGAGATAAGGGAGGAAAAATGTTTCAGGTAGAGGTCAGGAGAATGATGTCTAATTTTACACTTTTTCTTTCTTGATTCCATGAAGATGAAAAATACAATAACTAAAAAAACTCTTTGAAGATATTTTTAGGATTCGGCAATTCTCTTCAAGGCAACCCCTCTCAGTATTTAATGCTGCAAAAGTATAGCCAAGTGCAAGCATATTCAGAGGAAAAAGAACAACTTCTTGCCTACTGGCTGCCTTTTAGATAGCAGGATGCTTTGTTAGCCTCTGATGTATGTATTTTCATCTCATGTTTAGACTCAGCTCCAAAAAACAATTTGCACACAGGGAGAAACTTCAATTCAAACAGAGAACTCTGATTTGGCACTAACAAACTCGGTCTCTCTGTAGCTAGCAGTGAGGCATATATTTACCAAATGTACAATACCGCAGGTTACACTGAGAGCAGCTCTCCTCCTGCATGTTGCTGTCCAGAGATGTTTCTTATATTATGGCAAAGGCTGCTAGAGCAAATAGCGTGCAAGGTCTGATCCAGGCTTCCCCGTCATGGTCTCAGTTCAAGGCATTTTCCTCCATCTTCCATGTAGGTTTAATTGTCTTATGTGTCTGATTGTGGATACAGGACACTAATTCCCTTTGATTCTTCCTATCATGAGAAGTTAAAACTAAACAAACAGACAAACAAAAAAACCCAAAAAAATCCTGACCATTTTAAAAATTCGAGTTACGCTGACAGTTTATTACAAGACTTATTACTGTGAACAGCTCAATTCAAACAGGAGACTACACAGATTTGCTTACAAGTACCCTCAGAGTGGAGAGCTGCCCAGAGACGTTTAGTCACGCATAAGCCAAGACATTTTAGTAAGGTATTATATGAGTAATACCTTTGGCATAAGGTAGGAGGGTCAGCTGATATCTGTTGGTGTATAGGGCCTCTCTATTTTTTTCCTTGGATACAGTATTTATAGCCTTGGTGATCTGATTCAATAGTTCAGAAGAAAAACTCTAATGACTTGTAAGATCTTCTGCCACCACCTTGCTTCTCTCAGTGAATTCACAGTTTGTTAATGGGGTCACTGCTTCACTCCCTTGTACCTCATTTCCCCTCCAGTCTGTTGTCTGCAAAATGTTTGTGTGCAGGCAGCTGTAGTTCATCCTTAGTGCCCAGCACAGAGACACTCTGTTCCTAACTGGTGTTTCTAGGCAAATAAAGCTGAATGGATGTCGTATCAGGTATCTTTTGCCTAAACCTTTCCTTCCAGAACTCTTCTGTGAGTTACTATGCTCAAACCTAATGTTTGCAGAGTCTCAGGGCAAGAGGGCTAAGGAGTGACTTTATTACAGTCTTCAGCCCTTCAGGAAACATATGGAGAGGACAGATCCAGGCTTTTTTTGGGATTGCACAGCCATAGGGTGAGAGGCAATGTATGCAAACTGCAGCAAGACAAATTCTGATCATATATTAAGAAAAAAAAAGAGCAATCACAGTGTGATTACTGGAACAGAGTTGTTCAGGACCTCTGCCCCTGAGATTGAAAATTCAAGTGATCAATACCTTGAGCTAACTGACGTAACTGACTATGGTCTGAGTAGGATGCTGAACCACCAGACAGCCTCCAGAGGTCTCTTCCAAGCCAAATCATTCTTTAATTCTGTGTCTACTTACTATCTTATGTATTTAGGCTCTTAGGGTTTTATCTAACAAAATCATATTAAGAATTTGACAACACACTGCAAAGTAAATAAGTAAATAACCTTTTCTTGGCATTAATGAAGTTTGTCTTAGGGCTGAATGACACTAATTCCATTTTATTAAAATTGCAGGCTGATGAAGAGTAACTGTGGCTTTTCCACCAACATACTTAAGAAAGATTTTCTGCAGTTTCATTTTTTCTCATTAGAAATGGAGAAGAATTAAGTCTTCTGATCTTGATACACATCATCAAAACCAGTCCAGATATTAACATTACAGGGAGCCTTTTTCCTTGACACCTGTGGTTTGCAAATCAAATCTTGCTAGATATTGTTTCTCAGTGGTTGTTTGGCATCTTTGGGGGTTTTTGCTTTTGTCCTGGTTTGGGAGGACAAACTCAGAAGGAAGCCCCTTTAGAGCCTCCCCCTTCCACNTGCTGCTCTGGGGCTTGCCGCTGGTCACCGCTTGCCAAGGTTTGCCGCTGCTTGTTGCACGCTGCTGCAGGGTCTGTGTTGCTGGCCGGACGCTGGTGGGGTATGCACCTGCTTCCGGCCCGCACCGACCCCGCCAGTGCCTCCACCCTGCCCGGCCACAGCCAGCGCGTCCCTGCGCTGGGCGGGCACCGCCCAGCGGGGGCGGAGGCCACCCCGCCGACCATGCAGCTTAGCCGATGGAAAGGGCTACCACTCACCAAGTTTACAAATAAACACATTAACGGTCGGGGGGGTGTGAAGGGGGAAAAGATGGATACCTCGGGCAATTTTTTTACATTTCCCATAACAGCTTGGCCGTTTAAAAATGCATACATAGTAGAAATGGCCATAGTAAATTATGCCATTGCAGGTTCCGTTCTTTCTGGGTAATTTTAGTGTAACATGTAGTTCAAAGATATGGAACATGCTAATTAATTTTCACTTTAATTCTTGAAATAGAAACTGAGCCAGCATTGTCTTTGAAGGTGATTCTTCCTGTATTTGCAACAACAAAACACTAAATGATGGGTTTGGATTTTCATGGTGAAACTAACATAAATAACAGTGTTGCTAGGTAAGTTTCCAAAGCTTTTATGAAATTGTGGCATAATAATATCTCAGCTAAGAGGCTAAACTAAGAAATTGTTTAAATGTAACTGCCATGGGTTAGGGCTGGGGCGAGCCCTAATCCAGTGACAGACAATCTATTTACCCTCCTTCCTCTCCCCGCGCCCTGGAAGAGAAGGGGAAATGATAAAGACATAGAAGACTTGTGGATTGGAAAAAACCCTACAACTACTATAATGATAGTGATGATAATGATAATGATACCAATGATGATGATGATAATAATAATAATAATAATATACAAGTATCTACAAAACCAATAATCAAATCCCCCCCCCCATTTTATAGCAGCTATGTCACCACTGATATTGTGATACTGTCCAGGCCATAGTAGCAGCATGCCATAGCCAGAGTTGGGGGGAAGCTGGATTCTGGACCTCTAGTGTCAGGATCGAAGGGACAACAGGCAAAGTCCTCCTCAGATGCCAGCCATTGAAGAAGAAAGAGGAAGAGCAAGAGAGAGAAGAAGGAACTGATCCTGTTCTTTATACTGAATATGACATATGTGGAGTGGAATAACTAGTTGGTCATCCAAGGTTCACCTGAACTGTCTGCTCCTCCCTGCAGTCTTTTAGTCTACACCACCCCTGGAAGTAAATAAGATCTAGCAGTAGCTTTGGTCTGCATACCAATCCAACAGAAAACCTAAACATTCAGGCCTTATCACTGTTAGAAGCAGGCTCAGCTCATGAAAACATAGTTACAGCCTCAGAAAGTGCAGTTAATTAGAGGAGCTTTAGCTGAAAATTAAAATCACTGAACAGAATTGTTCTGTTCCAACCCAAACCAGGACAGTAACAAATGGTGAGATTCATGTTGCTTTTCTTGTCTTTAATGATGAAGAAGGACTTTATGGTTGTTGGAGGTCTTGATAAAGGGCATTGAAATCAGAGGAAGGGCATGACCTTCCTGCATGACCTCAAGGCTGCATGAGCAAGAACAACAATCCTAATTTTCAATTTCTTATCTTTCTGTTTTCATTTAATCCAGATGTTCTTAAAAGTTAATATGAGCTCAAATTACTCATGTGTTCCTTCAGTCTTAAATCTTTGGGTTTTTTCCCCTCTCTTTGAATAGAAAAAAGACAACTTTATAAAAACATAAAGCACATAATTATGGCATTCCATCAGCTGAACAGAGAGGTTAACTCTCATAAATTGCATGAAGCTGACTGCCTGTGTCCCCAAGATATCTTCTTTTTTTAATTTGATAGAAACCATGTAAAATGAAATTAGATGCCCACCAACAATTCTGTGGCAATGCAGCGCTCCAGCTGTAAAGAGGATGTAGGAGAGAATAAGCAGCCTACAGCCCTAGTCAAACCAAACCAATAGACAAATCTTTAGAGAACAGCTTTTTCATGCAGACAAGCTTGAGGAAGGGAGTATTTATACAAAAGCCAATTTATGTTGCTAGTAAGAGTTTTGTTTATTAATACCACAAAGGCACAAGTGCTTCATTTCTCCCAGCCCAGGTTTCTTTCAACCTAACCTTCTGTCACATGACTTGAATAGTATAATGTTGCAATGTATTACCATGGAAATGATAGTGATGATGGAATGTGTTCAGCATAGCCAAATTTAAACCTAATGAGAGCAGATGTGACTTTGAGCTTTCATCTCTAAAGAACGGACCTGATTATGTTGTCATCTTTTCTTAGGAATCATGGCAAAAGCTCTGAAACACAACTCTCTATGATTATATTAACTCTGAACACCAATATGAATGTATGCAAATAATTTCTTCTTGCTGTAAACATCCTCTTATGAAGTCAAACACATCTCCATCAGGGGAACTATGATGGTGGACAAGCCATGAGCAGCAAAACAAGAACTCTTATCCATCTGCAGTTCTCATTGCTGATGTGCATTATCTTCTTTAAACATAAACAGATTCCTGTATGTCACTGTGTGCTAGTTTTGGTCTCTACATTTTTCTAAGAAAATAACTACTTCCAGTTGCTGCAGACCAGTATGACATGCTATGCAAAGCTGCGTAGCACCATGAATAAATTATGTCTGCCACCAACTTCTCCATCTAAAAAAGACTGCTACAAAAAAAAAAAAATTAGCATGGCTAAGAGTAAACATCTTACACATGACTTTGCTAACTAAAAGAATAAGATCTCCATTTCACCAAAAAGAAGCCTACGCAAGTAATGCATTCCTCACATGAAAGAACAGCAACTGTGCTAACCAACCACAGAGAGAGAAAAGGTGGGGCAAGAAGCACTCAAAACAAATATTTTAAAGCCAGTTCCAGCCCTGTTAACTTCAAGCAGGATCAAGAACTCAGCTGTAACATGATCAGAAAAGAAGTTTAAGGCTCCTTCATAATTACTCTGGATAATGTCATCTTAGTAACTTCTTGGGGAGAGACTGAACCTCTAAAATTCCTCCTGCTCCCACTGTGCTGTCAGATGGGGATGCCTGAAATGAAATAATTGTGAATCTCACACATCATTATGTGTGAATTTTCTTATATTGCAGCTATTGCGACTTAAACTCTAAGTCTGTAAAAAACAAGACCAACTCTGGCTTCAGAAACCATATTTGAAAAAATTACTTAAAAACACTGACGTGTAACTGCATATTGAATAAACAAATGGAATAAAACATACTACCTTTGTGTGTGGAGTCCTCCTGTCTACACTTTTTCTTCCTCCTTGAAGTTTCCAAAAGTCTGGATTCTAAGGCAGATGTTTAAATGAAAATGTTCATTGCTGTATCTGTGAGAAGTTTCTGTTGGAAACTCCCCCAGTAAGCATCTGGAAAGGAAGAGCAGTGCGAACACCAGTCAGTATTCTTACCTGCAGTTCTCATTCACACCATAATGTGGGATGGCACGTCACGGCACAGTGCTTGGACAGAAAACTGTCAGTGCATGCTCCTTAACAGATGGAAATCCAAACACAGAAGGCAGAACAGTTAAGGAGGGTGAAGGAAACCAAACACAAATGCTTCTTCATCTGAAGCAGCTTGAGTCGCTAGAAAATTCCCTCAGTGTTCCTGGGTCATCTACTTGGAGGGGCTGCAGCCCTCTCTCTTGGTTTTCCTTTTTCCTTCAAGAATTCACACAGCTATCCTTTGTCAGGGGTTGTTCCTCTACAGACCCAGTTTAAAACTAGAAAATGAAAAGCAGCAGGGAGCAACAGTCCTGGGATTTGGCTGGTTGAGCGCAGACACCAAAATTTTTCAGATGTGACTTTGACTACTAACAGTGGGTAGATCCATGACTTTGTTGGTAAGATAAATTCAGACTAAGGATTTATGCAGCAAACTATATTTCCTGTGCAGTTACTCTCAGGATTGCCAAAACTACCTTAATCCTAGAAAGGAAATTACTCCGATTTCTAGACTGTCATTTCAAAACGCCAAAGTCAACCTTCTCACCACACAACTAACAGATAATGACTGGAAGAGATCTAAACACTGACTTGATAGGTTGGGACCATTCTAGAAAGCAAGCAGACTAAGAGTTTTTCAAGCCAGAAGACTTTATGATATCTCCTTGACCTTACTGAGAGTTTTGGATGCACACAACCAAGTGACATAAGAACTGGGGAACTTTCTTTGATCTGGAGTTCTCAAATATACCATTACTAATTATTAAATAAAACCTCGCCTTTGTATGGCTGAGATCAATAGATGCTTTGCGTCTGGTCTCAGTAGCCTTTTTGGAAGAGCATTTAATAACTTCTGAGCTCCTGTCCACCAACTAGTGGACTACACCACTAGAAGTGTTACTAGAAACTTTTTACTAAGTGCTAGCACTATATTGGGCAAATGAAGAGAGAAGCTAGAAAAGCATGGGTTTGCTGTACAAATTACCCAGTTGCCTCCAGAAATAAGCCCTGAAATGGGCAACAGCAAGTACGCACATCTGCACAAATTTAGCTGAGTGTAAATGGCCACAGTGTGATATATCCAGTCCGCTGAAAATCTTTGAAGAACCAGAGCCATAACTGCTTCAACTTTATGTTCTCTTACTCTCATTCTTAACTATCCTCATCTTGATTTGTCTCCTAAAATGAAGTGGAGCAGAATCTGTCCAAGAATTGTTCAAATTGAAGAGAATTTTTCATCATCTGAAAACAAGAACAAACAAACCAGAAACCTAGGTTATACAGGTAAATGTTTGTAAATGAGCCTCGTTCCTTAATTCTTCAAAACAGCAAGCATGCAAATAGGTCAAGGGAAGTTGCTAATGTGAAACAATAATTATGATTTGCCTTCTGTGATTTGCCAATTAATTAGCATATGACTAGTGAACATTAGGCTTATACAAGATTGCAGATCTATAGTTCCAACCCCAGCTGGAGGCTCTGTTACACTATACTGCTGACATAATAAGTAGATTGGTAATTTTGGTTATGGGCTTCTTTCTTGTTCGGAGGGTAAGAAACATCCTGTTCCTCTAGGTCTGAAGCGGGATTAATTGATTGGTCTCATATGAACCTGAAAGCCATTAAGAGCGTGAAGAATGAAAAGCAATTCAAACTGCTTTATTACCATTTTCTACTAAAGTACCAGTTTAGACTCTGGACCTACTGTGAAGCAGCAGGTTTCCAGGTATTGACTGTACTGGCATGTACTTCTGGAAAAGAGGAAACTACTGATTCCTAAAAGCAGAAACATCTGCTCACATCATGAACACACTTTCTGGCTGAGGCCAGACAGCAGGATTGCTAAATAAGTCCATGTGCTGCTAGAACCACTGGCCAGAGTGACAACGAAATGGTGGTTAATGGTGAACCACAGTAGTTTCCCCCTCGCTCTCAACACACCATTAGACAAAAATTAGTTTTATGAAGCTCACCATAGTCCTTACTATGTGTTTTTTACAAGCAATGCAAGGAGAATCTTTTTTTGTGCAGAGACTTGTGAACTTCAGAGAGGGAACACTGGCATATTTGCCAGTCTGTGCACAGCACTAAGAAAGCCCACATTGTTGTCTATGACAGTTCTCTTACACCACATTTTCATTTTTTTGGCTATTTGATCAGGTTGTTTCTCCATTTAAAACAGTACAAGTAAACCCTATCAAAGTCTACCAAAGTATCTTGGCACCACAGGCAAGTGACTATATTTGAGAAACTTGATGACTATCAGGATATCAGTCTGAGGAGAAAACTGTCTCCACCTCTTATCCTGAATGGTGAGGGTGGGCTTTTTCATTTGTGTTAGAAGGAAAATGTACTTAAAATTCAAAAGAATGACAGCAAAGTCTGAAGAAAAGCAAGCAGACAATCAAATTCAAACCTGTATCAATAAGCAGTGTGTGTACAATTACATTCTCTAAAAGCAGAGCATGAGTTGAATTTTGACCTGTGATTAGTTTTCCCATTGAAGCTGTAAGTTACTGACCACAAGAATTTGTTATAGTCCTTTTAGAATGAGGGTCATTGATTGAATAAAGCCCAGAGACAAGAGAAGTGCACAGTCGACCTATGGGGGATGTTTTGCAGTTCCTAGTACACCTTCCCTTACAAATTATTTGCCTTATTCTATGCTTCACAGTGCTATGGGGTTATTTCCTGCTTCAGAACTAATACTGCAACCTCTCATCCTGCAGTGAATCCTGTAAACTAGACATTCAGCAAGGAACTCCTTCTTGTTTCCAGCACTCATGAAACCATTTCTCCATCTGTACTTCAGCAAAGAACTCAAGCACATGCTTAACATTAAGGTCATGCAGGACTTATGTATGTGATTAAAATCAAGCATGCATTTAAATGCTGTGTGGAACTGGAACCTCAATGAGGATGGCTGTTGGATCAACCTGCTATGACCTTTGCTGAGCTGATTATAACTCAGCCCTTGTAACATTCTGTTTTTTCCAAAAAATAGTAGTTTATACACTGTCTTGTAACAGAAATTTAAATGATCCTGCATTTTTTCTATAACACTATACAAATGATATTTACTTTTCTAGCTCTGTAAATATTTGAGGTCTCCCATGTTGACTCCTCCCCTACTCCATACCCCATCCTGTAAAACCTTCTGTGCACCGAGAAGGCATATGAAGTATAAAAGTACTTCCAGTGCTTTTAAAGTACTAGCAAAAAGTAAAATAAATCTCTGTAAAAATTTCAAGTTTCTCCAAACTAAGTATAAGAGGAAAAATACGGAAGTTAGGTTCATGTCTGCAGCAGAACCGAGAACAATGGCCAATTATCCACACTGAAAAGATACTTGTACTGTCCACTTGTTGACCATTCAAAAATTTGGTGGCATAAATAATTAAGCAGATTTTCTTCACTTTCTCTTCTGAAGGAACATTCCTTTCTTGCTGAGTGCCCAGAGAGGACTCTGAATATGCCTGTAGGATTGAAAAGCAGAAGGAGACTTTTAATTTTTGTTCTGCGTATTCAGATCTATGGATTATGCCAGACTATTAACCCAAAGAAAACAAAACAAAACAAAGGCAAAAGCAAACAAGCCATGAGATCATCTGCATCACTGCTGTAAATAGATTAGCACCATGAAAACTCCTTATCACACAGCTGGGATTTAACGTATGAGGACTCACCCTTTGCTGTGTAGCCCTGCATGTCCATTCACCCTGGTGTTAAAACTGCAAAATATTTTAACGGTGTTTTATCCAATTTACCTATCACTCATATTATGAACAGAGACAGTTGATCTTCCTTCTGATTTTTAATCCTTCCCTCTTTATGTCCAGAAGGACTGCTTAACCTAAAACCTTAATCCTTAAGCTTGGAAAGTCTTTAGTCACTTGCCTTCACAACCATGTTAGATTTATCACTGCATCATCAGAAGTACTATTTTTTTAACCGGAAAACTTCTCCAGCATTGCAGCCTTCTGGTATTTCAATCTGAGATAATGCTAGTGTCTTTGACCAGCCTCATAGCTGGGGCCTTTTTAATTTTAGATTTTTTTAACTCATCCCCAAATTGCTTTGAAATCTTGGCTAATGAGGAGCCAAAAATCAATTAAACACTTCATATCTTACCCAGATGGTAATAAGAAAGAGTAGTTTACCATAAGCAGACAATTAAAAATAAGTAAGAAAGACCAGCATTGTGAAGTCAATAAAATCTTTACCATAATTTTACCTGGGATGTTCTATTTGGTTCCTGTATGTTCTTAGCTTTGACTGTATTCTGCTTCCACAGGCTTTACAGTAATTTCAGCCCTTTTTTCAAGCAAGAAGCTATTAGTATAATTGACTGTGTGATGTTTCCCTCCTCTCTCCCTGAGAGTGGCTAATAACCTCACTCTTTATTAGAGATGGGAAAAAGCACACAGGAAAGAGACGCTGAAAACCAAAATTCATTATTTCTGCCACTCATGGAGGATTTTTTTCTTCATTAAGCAAAGTAACTTGAGGGCGCAAGAAAGCTTTAAAATCGTTTTCCTCTGGTTCAGACTTCTGCTTTTGTGTTCTTTTACTACACAGTACAACTATTTCTCCACTTGCAGCGCTTGCAATTTACTGTTTAGTCTTTCCAATCTGCCTTTCTCCAACCCACCTGTCCCCAGGACTGGTTCTTTTAAAGATGTATAGAACTTCTCTATGGCACATGAGACACCTTGCTTTACACATGATATATAAATATATGCTTCACACTTTTATACTCCACTATCAAATTATGTAATAGGTTAAATCAAGTGGGAAGCACGGGGATATTCTTATTCAGCTTTTTGGTATCCGTGCTTATTTTGAAAAGATGAATTATTTTTTTCCAAATGTTTATGCTCCAAAATCTAAACTTGTTCATAGTATAGCTTAATTTTTTTCTTTCACTCATGAAAAATTCAATCACAGACGGTATATTCCACTTGTTTTTAAAATCTTTTTATTAAAAATAAAGTTTCCAATACAGTTAATAATAACTGACAAGTTTAGATACAAGTATTTCTTCATGTGAATGACTTCAACTTGTAGAATTTCCATTTTTTTATCAGAAGTTAATAACTGACACCATAAATATATCAAAACTGAAGTAGGGCCTTTCAAAATATAGGAGTTAATCTCAGGACTTCTGTGAGAGAAGCAATGTAGTTAGACCTTCAGGCTTTAATACACAGAGCTTCAGGCCTTATCCATTGGAAAGGCATGCAAATACAGCCTTAATTGCACAGAACTTTATAGAATTACAAATTCTCATATGTTGCTATCATGACTGCCTGTGCGCATCTGGATTCCTGCAGTGGAAGGGGCACTTCATTGACCAATGCAGTTAATGCAGCCGAACTGAAGCCAAAATTACCACACTCTTACATACTGGTCAAGAATGTGGAAACATAAATGCAGATCTGTGCACCATTATTCCCTGCAGCACTGCCAGTGTGCCCGCAACAAACAGGTGGCTTGTGTTTCCACCACAAGGATACCTCAGATTCCTCCTCTGAAAGGATGCCTGGCTTATTACTTGTCTGGTAAAGTAAAAATATAAGTCTCCTCTTGCTAATCTGTATCTCAGCCTTACCTAGAGGTACAAAAGGACCTGTTCTTTGAGTTTAAGAGTTTAATAAGAAATAATTTAATGCAAAATGTAAGCACACCTGATTAAATAAATAGCAAGGCATTAGAAATCCTGTGTAACTTCTGTGGAAAAGTTGAGGCCTATTTTGGCTTAACATACAGATTAGTTTTGTATGTCAGTTGTGTTCCTAATGCAGAATATCATGCCACAGAGATGTCGTACTGCCATGATTCTGGAATTTATTCTGTTGCCTTTTTCTTTACTAATTATTGTAACAATGCTGGGCAAGACCAAGGCTCCATCGTGCTTAATCATTGAACAGAATCGTCAAGTGAAAAAAAGAAAATATGCTGTTGCCTAAGGTAGACAAGATTTGTCATGTTATGTCAGATTGATCCCCTCACTGACAAAGACCAATAGCAAATTCTTGAGGGAGGAATATATGGTCAGAACAGCTACAGCTACTGACATGGCCTTCCAGATTCTGAAAAAAATCCCTGAAGATAAGCCTCTATAAACCCATATGTACTACTACTTGCTGTACGAATTAAGTTGTATACTTGTATGTGTCCATATACTTGGTGTCATGCACAGATGGCTAGAAAGGACTTCCACTCGTTTTACTCCAGACTAACACTTTGAACAGCTGGCTTACAGGATAGTAAATCCAATAAAAAATGTCTGACCTACTGCATCCCAGAACAGAGCTTTAAAACTGAAGTCTTTGAATATGGTGTCAGAGAATAGTCTTCTCAAATCATTCAGCTTTGTCTGAATATAGCTCAGATTTTCAGCTCTGGCCAGACAGGTCATATTAACCTCAAGAAGCTTGAACACCACATCCCCTGACCTTCACTGCCAATGTAGATATAACTGGGAATGAGATAGAACATACATCTAAACAACACGGGCAAACTCCACATGGCATCAGACTACTCGCTGTGCAGTGGAAGATCTAAACATAGAGGAACCTGAGGGTCTCTGGGGCAGTTAATGCTGTGAGGATGACAGCCACTCTTAAACCCAAGTGTTACTATCACTCAACGCTGTGTACTACTTGGCCAAAATAGAACAAGCAATCCCTTCATTTCTGCAGAACAATCCACACTACACTGAGCTCAGATAGAGAAGCCTGGAGCTTGCCAAAACTTTATCAAATGTTCTCTACTAGCCTAGCCAAAATCAACTTACTTTGATTGGTTGAAGAGCCTTCTTTTCTTTTATGCTTTAGCATGTATTCCGCATGCATTATTCTTAGGTCTCTAAGCATCTCTATCAGGGCATTAAGGAAGCCATCTGAGGTCTGTTGCATGTCTGGTCTCTTACCCTCTTTCAACATGTTTAAGCTTGTAGGGATATTGCTTACATAGTTATAAGCATTTCTCACATGTAGCCTTCACATATAGATATGTTTGTGCCTACATATTTGCATGAGACAAAGCAATTTCAGAGAAATATACTTTCCTTTCTAAAAAGTGATGCGGTTGGCAACTGTCCTTGTAAGGTCATTGCTTAGCATGGGCTCAAACCACGACAAGGTACTCTGTTCTGTTCAGTAAGGGTTGCCTTTGAAAGTGTGGTCTGCTACAGGAATGAAGGATGATTGTTACCCAGCAAAACAGAGGAAAAGCTGATTGGAACCCCATGGAATATTGTTCCTCAGATTAAAATCCTTTCTGAATTGAGGGATTGACGGATTCTTCTATAATAGAGCAAAGTGCAAGTGCACCTGAAGGAAACACTTTTTTTTTTTCTCTGTTGGTCTAGAGATATCCAGGAGGGAGCTAATCTTTTGGGAATAACCATATGAAAATAGAAACAAAATCCAACAACAGGATCCAACAACAAAATTCAGCAACTGGCATCTCGTAAGCTCTGCTCATCCTTCTACTTTGCATGCTGAAGCGTTTGATGGCTCATTTTGCTAGGTGAGACATAAAGCACAGTTATGGAGAAAAGAGGGGAATATCTAGCCCCTACTTGTAATGTTAAGACCAAAGCGAGCCATATTGAAAGCCACTCCACTTCCTAAGCAACCCATTCCTGAAGCAGGCTATGCTTCTAGTTGATGTGATTGAAGAGAAAGAAACCGCTGATTGAGCTGAGGAAGAGATGGTGGAGGTTGCTACCGAGGACAGTGGGACTACACTCAAAGCACCACCTAGGGCAAGAAAGAGTAGATGCATCAGGCCTTTAAGGTATGAGTGAAACCCTATGGTTGTTCATGGAAAGTTTTCCATTCGAGTAGAATAAATGAATGATTCATGGCTGTATTGTTTAGATGGTAGTAAGTAAGCAGTTTCCTAAGACAGGAATGACTCAGAAAGGTGAAAGCTGATGAAGTGTATGAAGTCTTTTTTAGATATAGATTGCACTACAGGAAGCTTTTGATCTTCAAGAAAATCTTAGTTTGCCTTCAGCAACTTGGAGCAGATACACAATGCTGTAGGTACATTCCCTGCAAGCCATAGTTACACTGACAAAATGGCATGGATAAAAAATGCTAGGTGGAACAAGGACAGGAGTACAGGTTAAGACATTTTTTTGTTTAGGAAACGTGGCTTCCAGATTCATCAAATTTGACTAGGATTTCTTTCCCCATAGATTGTTTCTTCTATTTGGCAATCCAATATCCAGCAAGCACCCTTTGCCCAATCCAACAAATTTCTAAAGGACAGGATCTATAGGCACAGCCAACGTGGGGCATGATAGAGGCAAGTGTAAAGAATAATTTGTTTGTTTGTTCAAAAGGTACTTTTGTGTGGTTTATATAATTTGATTTATATTTATTTATTGCCAATTGATCTGTCCATGCCGGGAGTGGGGCTACCAATCATTAGAAGGTTGCACTTGCACTCCTTGCAAACATTTTCTGGAGGAGTGGTATGTTGATTAAGCTTCTTTTAATAATATGTGGCATGCAATGGGTTTATGATTTCATAGCTATCGAGATTGTGAATTTTGGCTGGGAAACCTACCAGAAGTTATTTGGGCACAAAGGCACAACAACACCTTATTATGCATCTTTCACCAATTACAACACCACATTTGGTGCTGGAATGGGTGAATATTCAGAACCCTTCCTGACCANTGCGCCACAGCCCCAAGCTCAACCAGCAACTGTCGCTCCAGTGCAAAGGAAGAAGTACAAGACCAAGTCAGCTGATGATGATGGCCAGCCAGCACCTTCACAGCCAGCAGACGTATCGGAGCCCAAGGTCATCACTGAGTCCTTTTCTCTCGAGGGACTGTGCCTGCTATGTAAGTTGCTAGTCTGGAAACCAGGCGAGCCCATTCTGACCTGAACGCTCATGAGTGGGACATGTTTAGCAATGACACACAGCTGGACAGCACTGAGGCCCAACAGCTAGGAAACCTGTCCCAGGACACTGGCATTGACCAGGCATTTGTGGCAGCAAAGGAGCCTACCAGTGTCCGGAAGTGCCTCCTAAGGGGTATAAGGGAGAGATACAGCCACAAAGAGGACCTGCGGAAACAACAAGGTCCCTGGAGAACCATGGAAGAGGGCATCCGACGCCTCAGAGAGCTGGCCATCCTAGAGATCCTTTTCAGTGCTGACCAAGACTCCAAGAGCCCTGATGACATCAAGTGCACTCCCTGAATGTGGTCCAAGATTTGCTGGCTTGCACCACATATGTACTCACAATTACTAGCATCGCTTCAGTATGGTAAAGGCAGTGAAACTGTGGGTGATGTATCAAAGAAATTGCGGGGGATGAGGATGCCATGCACGGTCCACTCCAAAGTGTGGTGGCATCTGTGGAAAAGCTAACTGAAAGTGTTCAAAGGATTGAGGACATGTGTCAGAAGTAAAAACAGACAACGATGCTTTTCAAATTTGTGCAAAAAAGCAATGAAGCTGGATTAGCAGTATGCAGATCAAGGATGTTCTGTGCTGCTGCTTGTTACTCATAGTAAAAGTAAAGTTTTTATAGCTGCCAGAGGTAGAAAAATTAGTGAGTATCCCTTTCCTTCTTTATGCACTTACTCAGCCAAATCCACCTATGCCTTAAACTGAGTAAAGAAACTCTTTTCCTGCTGACTCCAGGTTTCCTCAGGCAACATTGGTATTGAAAGGTTCAGTTTAGCTTTTGTGTTGTTTCAACCTCATTACAATCCAACTGTGGTCATTCAAACTGTGGTATGTTCGCCTTCCTATTTTACTCCTCTCATTTTTTTAAAGTATACTGGTAATAAAGTTTGTTTTGAGAGCACTTGCCTGAGAAATTTTAGGTCAATAAATATTAGTCTTCAGTTCATATAACCGTAATATAAATACTTCTACCAAATTTGTAATGATCAACGAAATACAAATTCCACTTAAATTGTTCTGTAAATCTCAATTGCTCTGGTGATAATTTTCCCAAATTTCATACACTAAGGAATTAATCTTTTTAATAAACTGGGATGCTGATATTTTCTGAAGTGTTGTGAAGAGTGGTGTGAAAATCTGCAGTTCATGTTTTAAAACTCTCTAAATGGCCACTTCTATATTTACAAAAAAAAATATTAAAAATTAAGATGTCTCAGTAAAACTATTCTTGCAGTCAAGCCTCAGTTATAGAAGACCATTTTTTTTAAAACTATGTGGTTATCAAAGAGCCATTGGAATTCTATTCATGTGTTATTAATGAATTCTTTTAATAATATCAGCTGGAGTTAGTTTATCGCTTACTGCTAGTCACATATATAGATGCATACAAGAATTATTTAAATTACTTTTGAGTTAACAGTTTTCTTTGGAAAATACACTTTTATCAAAATGTGTTAATATTTTTTTTATTTTTAATCAGAACAGAATCACTGATGTGGAATATGTTCAAATATTCATAAGAATTTTTTACTTCTTCTTCTGAATAAAACCGAAACCCAATTTCAAAATATCCAAGATCTCATGCAAGTTTATTTAATGTTTCTTACACATAACATACCCATTTATGAAAGGAAATCTAAGATAAGAAACACTAAAGTTCATTGGTGGCCTCTTGGGGTATGTTTTCTGTGCCTTTAGAATATGTTTAATTGGGTTTCATTGCATGGCTGAAGTGACCTAAAACTCTTCTTTCTAGGAAGATCAATTGAAAGCTGTTGTATCTTGTTTTCTTCTGTTTCTGATTAAAGGAGAGAATAGAGAATTAGTTATGTTCCTGAGACCACAGAGAAGAAAATCATTCGGCCAATGGCAGGTAGTGCGATGAACTAGAATCCTGTACTCACTCGCAAAAGTATTTCTATTAAACTAAATAAAATTATCAACAGTATTCAAGTTTAACAGTTATGAAGCTTTTTCTTACCTTTCATATACATTTTTTGAGACAGGAAAAGGTTAGATTGACCTCTAGATACACAGTTCCTCATCTTTTCAGCATTTGATTCCAACACTTTGTTCCAGGTCAGGTCTTTGGTCTTGAAGGCCCTTCTCAGACCTGATTTCAACCTCGAGTACTCTGTGGAGAAAAAAGAACTGCCAAAGAATTGCTGGTATAGCAGGGCAAAAGAAGTATGGTTGGAAGTATGAAAACATCCATTCCTTGACTTCAAATAGAGCATAAGTGGGTCCCTCTTAGGCCATAGGGCTAGGCAGTCCTGTTTCAGAGCAGATCCTCATAAAGGACAAATGAAGGCTGCTCATTGGTTTGGTTCCCAAGGCTGGGCCAAATGAGAGAGGAAAGACCTGGTTGGCAGCCTTGTGCCTGGTGGCAGTTGGCAGAGGAGCTGACCTTGGGGATGCAGTGGTAGGCCTTGACAATACTATAGCTTTACATTACTTGGTAGAAATAAGCTCAAAATTGTGTAGAAAATAGCCTAGACTGTCATCTTGAGGTTGCCAGGCACAGCCCGAAAATCACTTGGGTTCTTCTGTGGCCCCTGGTGTGATAACTGTGCCGACAGCAGAGGGAGCATCAAACTCATTGTCCATGGTAAAGTGTGGGGAGTGATACCCATGTTCCTAGAATCCTTGGATGGGTAGCATGAGCTCATTAGCCTTCTGGCAGCCATCCTAGGAGAAGGACGACTCTGATTCCAAACCCAGACAGATGGAGCTTGGTTAGCCCTGTAAGGCCTTCCATCTAAGAGAAGGACACTCTAATAAAACCTACGTCCTAAGGACTTCGCTGCCAGCGTCCAAGCTTGCTAGGCCCTGGCAGATGAACCTTAGGACTAAAGGGTGGGTCCAGCTCTGCACATGCTGTGTCTCACCTAAAAAAAATCCGTTGTGCAGGCTCAAGGGTGCTATCCGCTATCCTTTTTTTATCAGCGCGCTTGTAAAAGGCGCTGATGAGGAGCGTGGGTGGAGCTCTCCCTGGATCTTCATTCGCAAAGCCTAGCCATACATACATCTTGAGGTGGCAATAACGTTTTTTCTCCAATGAAAGGACAAGCTGGCAATCTACAGCAGTTACCGCACTTGCAACCTGAAAGCATATGAGCAACAAGTTCCTTTTGTATTGTTGAATGTTACACAACAGGAGGAATAGTTATGGCTTTACATTGGAACTTGAGCATCTATTGCAATCTTCTTTTTCTAATGCATGTCCACAATGCTAAAATCTCCGTTAAGTTTGCTGTTGATATTCTGACTGTGAATCTAATATAAAAAATAGGGATACTGTGTAAGATTAATTAAAACTGAGACTTACACTAAGCAAACAAAAACCAACCCACTCAGGTTGTAAAGTGTACTCACATTTAAGTATCTTTGTAAGACACAACTTTCTGCATCAATGCAAATCTGTTAGGTATTTTGGTGTTTTCTTCATATAATTTAAAAATGTGAGGTGCAAAATANGACAGGAAAAGGTTAGATTGACCTCTAGATACACAGTTCCTCATCTTTTCAGCATTTGATTCCAACACTTTGTTCCAGGTCAGGTCTTTGGTCTTGAAGGCCCTTCTCAGACCTGATTTCAACCTCGAGTACTCTGTGGAGAAAAAAGAACTGCCAAAGAATTGCTGGTATAGCAGGGCAAAAGAAGTATGGTTGGAAGTATGAAAACATCCATTCCTTGACTTCAAATAGAGCATAAGTGGGTCCCTCTTAGGCCATAGGGCTAGGCAGTCCTGTTTCAGAGCAGATCCTCATAAAGGACAAATGAAGGCTGCTCATTGGTTTGGTTCCCAAGGCTGGGCCAAATGAGAGAGGAAAGACCTGGTTGGCAGCCTTGTGCCTGGTGGCAGTTGGCAGAGGAGCTGACCTTGGGGATGCAGTGGTAGGCCTTGACAATACTATAGCTTTACATTACTTGGTAGAAATAAGCTCAAAATTGTGTAGAAAATAGCCTAGACTGTCATCTTGAGGTTGCCAGGCACAGCCCGAAAATCACTTGGGTTCTTCTGTGGCCCCTGGTGTGATAACTGTGCCGACAGCAGAGGGAGCATCAAACTCATTGTCCATGGTAAAGTGTGGGGAGTGATACCCATGTTCCTAGAATCCTTGGATGGGTAGCATGAGCTCATTAGCCTTCTGGCAGCCATCCTAGGAGAAGGACGACTCTGATTCCAAACCCAGACAGATGGAGCTTGGTTAGCCCTGTAAGGCCTTCCATCTAAGAGAAGGACACTCTAATAAAACCTACGTCCTAAGGACTTCGCTGCCAGCGTCCAAGCTTGCTAGGCCCTGGCAGATGAACCTTAGGACTAAAGGGTGGGTCCAGCTCTGCACATGCTGTGTCTCACCTAAAAAAAATCCGTTGTGCAGGCTCAAGGGTGCTATCCGCTATCCTTTTTTTATCAGCGCGCTTGTAAAAGGCGCTGATGAGGAGCGTGGGTGGAGCTCTCCCTGGATCTTCATTCGCAAAGCCTAGCCATACATACATCTTGAGGTGGCAATAACGTTTTTTCTCCAATGAAAGGACAAGCTGGCAATCTACAGCAGTTACCGCACTTGCAACCTGAAAGCATATGAGCAACAAGTTCCTTTTGTATTGTTGAATGTTACACAACAGGAGGAATAGTTATGGCTTTACATTGGAACTTGAGCATCTATTGCAATCTTCTTTTTCTAATGCATGTCCACAATGCTAAAATCTCCGTTAAGTTTGCTGTTGATATTCTGACTGTGAATCTAATATAAAAAATAGGGATACTGTGTAAGATTAATTAAAACTGAGACTTACACTAAGCAAACAAAAACCAACCCACTCAGGTTGTAAAGTGTACTCACATTTAAGTATCTTTGTAAGACACAACTTTCTGCATCAATGCAAATCTGTTAGGTATTTTGGTGTTTTCTTCATATAATTTAAAAATGTGAGGTGCAAAATAACCTAAAGCAAAAATAGTGATATGTAGAAAACAATTAAACAAAGAGCACAGAAGAAAGGCTCACCTTTGCCTGCTGTTTTCACAGAGATAAGTTGATGGGATCATTGTTTGGTGCTTGAACTATAAAAAGGATTGAAGAGAAATGATGGAATTTGTTGATTTCATCAGGTAATATTAGAGACAGTCAATTGTATTGGTGCCTTTATATCACAGAACTTTCAGGAGGAGATACTTCTATGTCCATCTATATGAAAGTTCACAATAAGGAAAAGGAATAGACCCATCCAACTCCAAACATGGATTCTGGCCTCAGACTGCCCCTTGCTCAGTTTATATACAGAATCATACAATCAACACAGTTGGAAAGGACCTTCAAGATCAAGTCCAACCGATAGCCTTACACTGCTGCTATACCTAAACCATCCCCCAAAGTGCTACATCTACCTGTTTCTCGAAAACCTCCAGGGATGGTGATTCCACCACCTCCATGGGCAGCCTGTTCCAAGACTGCACCACTCTTTTGGTGAAGAAATTTTTCCTGATATCTAATCTAAGCCTGTCCTGCCACAACTTGAACCCATTCCCTCTAGTCCTATTGCTAGTCACAAGGGACAAGAGGCCAACACCTTCCCCTCTCCAGGTAGCTGGAGAGAGTGATAATGTCTCCCCTCAGCCTTCTCTTCTCTAAGCTAAACAGCCCCATCTCCCTGAGCCTCTATTCATAAGGCCTGTTCTTCAGACCACTGATCAGCTTAGTTGCCCTTCTCTGCAACCTCTCCAGCACCTCAATCTCCTTCCTATACCGCAGTGCCCAAAACTGCGCACAGTATTCAAGGTGTGGCCTCACCATCTTCAAGTACAGGGGCAAGATCACCTCCCTGTTCCTGCTGGCCACACTATTCCTGACACAAGCCAGGATGCTGTTGGGCTCCTTGGCCACCTGGGCATGCTGCTGGCTCATGTTCAGCTGGCTGTCAATCAACACCCCCAGGTCCCTCTCTTCTGGGCAGCTCTCCGGCCACTCCTCCCCAAGCCTGTAGCACTGCTAGGGGTTGTTGTGACCAAAATGCAGGACCTGACATTTGGCCTTATTAAAACTCACACAATTGGCCTTTGCCCATCGATCGAACCTATATAGGTCCCTCTGCAGGGCCTACCTTCCCTCAAGCAGATTGACACTTCCACTCAGCTTAGTGTCGCCTGCAAACTTACCAAGGGTGCACCTTATCCTTTCATCCAAGTCGTCAATAAAGATGTTGAACAGGAACAGTCCCAGCACTGAGCCCTGGGGGACTCCACTTGTGACTGACCACCAACTGGATTTGACTCCACTGAGCACAACTCTTTGAACTCAGCCATCCAACTAATTTTTTATCCAGCGAAGCATGTGCCCATCCAAGCCGTGAGCAGCCAGCTTCTCTAGGAGAATGCTACGGGAAACTGTGTCAAATGCCTTGCTAAAGTCAGGGTAGACAACATCCGCAGTCCTTCCTTCATCCAAGAAGTGTGTTGCCCCATCACAGAAGGAGATCAGGAGATCAGGACATCATGTTTGAATAAAGTTAGATACTCATGTTGACAGAACAGAAAAGGATTTTGAGCTTGGCAAAACCAGAACCATCGTAGTGGTGGGATATAAGGTTACTTGGCTAAAGAGTTTTGGCTAATGGGTGAAAGATCTGGAATTAGACATGTTCCAAAACTGTAATGATAGGAAGTCTTGAATAAAATGAAAAGGTTTGGTAGACTTCATAATTTGCAAGTAGAATAAGATTCCAAAACAGGTTCCATGTTTTCTGCAACTGTGGCTGTGGTTCAGGAAAGAAGATTAATCTAAAGGCTTGTCTACACAGGAAACAGACTAGTTATATTGAAATAATGATACTGTTATAGTTTGGCTGATCAATTTCCTAGTGTAATCAAGTCCTTAGCAAGGCAAAGAAATCCTTATGAAAGAAGAAAGACACAAAGTTTGCTAGGCTTACCTATCAGTTTAAATTGTGGCTATCTCAGAGCTGCTTAACCCAAAGACAGCTTTCAGTCCTGCTTGTTGGGGAAGACTGAGGAAAATAACTTCTGACAGACGGACATGTTAGCTAGGAAACTAGAGTCATTCAGGTTCGTGAACACTGAACTAAGAGCTGCACATTTCTCAGGAATGGCAGTGCCCACCTCGTATGACTCACACTTCCTCTGCTTGTATACCCCTCCTGCCATCAGGCAGACGGAATGGGCCATATGAATGGGGAGGAATGGAAACAGGTG
>VWZO01015986.1:125859-169520 GCA_013396975.1 Bucco capensis | reverse complement strand
GGCGTAAGGAGATAATATGATCAGAATGATCTATACCTGTTACATGTATATGCTATATATGTGTAACTAAATGTGTTCACTGACTCAGAGCCAGAAATCCACTTACATTTTCGAGCAAAACACTCATCTCCTTTTAGAACATAAATGGTATGAGCTGAAACAAAAATAATTAATTATGGTATTTTTCATAAAATGATACAGTACAGATTTCAGCTGTGTTTCTCTCATTACCCCCAGGCTGCAAGAAACTCTTTAGTCAACATGAAGCACATTGTTAAAGTATCTGACTTTGGGACGGCAAGGTATGAGGCCATTGATGCAGGTTTTGTGAGTACCTATTCTCAGTCAGCTGCAGCATGACCTTGAGTTAACCTCACTGGTTGCTTGACTGATTTGGGGAATCCTACTGCAGTCAATTTTTGAATTCTGGTGAAAATTTTAACGTTGCTTAATTGTTATACCATGAACTGGATGTTGTGTCCTCCTCTTGCTGTTGGTGAGTATAAGACAGGTAAACAAAGTACCAGGTAAACTTCAGAAGTGTTTGTGGACAGAGAAATGCCCAGGGTGCAAGGGCTGCCAGAAGCTTGAAGAAGCAACTTCCCCAACTTTTCTGAGCAGCAAGGAGGGCAGAAAGGCCCGAGGGACGGATCTGGGTGGTGGTGCTGACCTTTAGAGGCAGGAACAGCTGCGTAGGTCAGGCAGGAGGCAGGGAGGACTGGCAGGGTGGGCAGGAAGTACAACATGCAGCTCTAACAGGGAAGTGGGTTTTCTGCTTAATGAGAGGAATAGCCAAAGATGGGGAAGGAAAGCACAATGCATACTGACAAGCACATACCAGAGAAACATAGCTCTGCTCTCAAAGACTTCCCCCAGGTGATGTGCTGTATTTTATAGATGAGCTGCCAAAATTACCAACTGCTGTACAAAAGGGTTGTCTCACTCCTTCCTTCTTTCCGTTTGCAAGCCCAACACAAACGTCTCCACTTGTGTGTTCTACTGGCTGGTTTTTCTGCTGGGTTAGTAAATGAATTGGTTCACTTTGAAGGCAGCTGAACTTGACAGGAGGTGGTGGTGGTGACTTTTACCTTGTGGCTGCAAGTCATTGGATCAGCACAACCATACTGCTTACCTTTCCCTTTGGTTTTGCCTCCTATTTCTAACCCAAGGATTACAACACTCCAGCAGTTCATAACTAAATTCTTGTCTTTCAAAAGGCTGTCCTATACCATGGCAGTGCCCACTGGTTGCACTGCCCTCCAAAAGTGTAAGGTCAGTATCAGAGGTCTGCACCAGAAAATACAGTAAAGAGACCAAGAGACTGGCATGGTCTGGTCTGAAAATAATGGACCTAAATAGCTTATTGTTGCAAAGAAGTGGAGACCAGTGATGTGGCTCTAGGACAGGCACTGACTCTTCCCAGGAATGCCATGTAGAGGTGATGGGAACACAGTCTAATTATTCAGAGCCCACACAACTTCCGCTGTTGGTTATTTTGTACTGTTATTCATATATGCGTTATCTAATAACGTCTCATCTTTCTGTGCCTGCACTAAAATAAGAAAGGGAGACAAAGAGGTGATTTCTCTCAATGTGATCTCCTTTAAAAGGTACTTTAAAAGGTGCCAATGCATTCTGGAAGAACAAATGTGTAGTGCACATCTGTCACCTGCTCAGGAATGTTTAATCCTGGGGAAATCTGCACAGAGCTTGTATATATGAAGGACTGAATCTAGCAGCCTTTGAAGATGTTTCCCTATAAATGCCTGCATTAGGCATGTAATTTAGTTTTGTCTGGGAGGTCAGCTGCTATAAGCTTGGGCAAAGAAAATTACTTTTCCAGTGCACCTGCAAGAGTTGTTACCTTGTATGTAACAAGCATTTCTTTGTGTGTTGCTTCTGTAACAATGTGCCAGATACATCTGTGAAGTTAGGCAGTGTAGGCCTCTACCAGTAGTGTTTAGGTGCAACGAATGATTGGAAAGGTCTAAGAGACACTAATTATTTATTGCTGCTGGTTTTTCTGCCCATGGTGAAGGCATGTGTCCTATCAATATATACCCATAAGATGACAGTAACAACCATCCTGTCAGTCTTACAGTTGTTATTAAAATGTTTTATGCCATTATGCTTCTCATGAACAATTTAAACAGAAATTTCTTGAAGTGCATATCTTCAAATGTGGGTATCTGTGTGCATTTTTATGCTAAATTAGTGGTATCATTTTCTTGTTTCTAAATTGACACTGTATTTTAATATATACCATCTGTGGAAGTGCCACTGTAACTGCTTGTCCTTTAACTATCATTCAAATATATGCTGTTTCCTGTTACACTTTAGGTATGTCATGGACGATGAATATATCAGCTCTTCAGGTGCCAAGTTTCCAGTCAAATGGTCATCTTCTGAAGCCTCTCTTTTCAAAAAATATAGCAGCAAATCAGATGTCTGGTCATTTGGTAAGTTGACTATGTAAATGTGCAACGTACTGAGTGTCCCTAAAACTACTGCTGTGATTTAGCAAAGTGTAACTTTTTACTCATGCTACCTATCCTAAGCTTTAGTGCTTTCCATTTTTCAAATCTTGCTTGTATTGGACAAGTATGTTTTTCATTAGAAAGACGCTGTGCCTGAAAATTAGATTTTGATTGAAATGTGCATTCTTGGTAAGTCCCAGTAGTCAAATGTATATTGATCTCAGCTTCATGGACCACCACCCTACCTGACTTAAAAGAGGGTAGAAATACATAAGTTAAAAATGGTTTTGGTTATCTCTCTTCATTCAGCTCAGGTTGCCCATATTTTCATGCATTTTTCAATACATAAAAAAACAAGAGTGGTTTTTGTTCTTCTAATGTTGTTGAATAGCTTGTTGGTTTGGGGTTTTTGTTTTCTTCTAAATATTTTTGTTCACTTCTAGGTGTACTGATGTGGGAAGTTTTCACAGAAGGCAAAATGCCTTTTGAAAATAAGTTAAATTCTGAAGTTGTCCATGAGATTTCTCAGGGTAATCAGCTTTATTGACCACATTTGGCATCATATACTGTGTATAAAGTCATGTACAGCTGCTGGCATGAGGTATGTTACCCTTTTCCTTCTGTAATATTAGTTTATTATTAATTTTTAATGTGGACCAAAAAAAATTGAGGCATTAAATTCTTATTTCACCTCTGTGGCATCCTCAGTATATTTCACCATATTTGCTTTTCACAAATTACACACAGGTTTACAAGCCTCTGTTTCTTTTGACTATTGTTGTAACTAATAAATGTAAAGCACATCATCAGTACAATAGTTCTAGACCTCCCTGTGCTTGAACATGCCACTATTGTCTTGCTTCTCTACTGCATCAAATGTAATACCTTTTTCATACCTCTGTATGCGTAGCTTTTCCTAGCTCTGCTCTGAATGATAACATTAACAATACAAGTGGGTATATACACTAAATGTCAATTTAAAATCTCATTTTTCAAGTGCACATCATTACGGCTCCTAGACTGCACCACTTTCACTCTCTCCACTCTGACTTCATACTTGATATTCTTTCTCTATTTCTCCAGCACCAATTTCTTTCTGTATTGGTACTAAACCATTGATTTCATCAACTTCTCCATTTGAGTAATCCCTTATGGTCTCTCTTTCTCTAATGTCTATATTTCAGGAGACTGGTTTGGGACTCTCAAGGCTTTTTTTCCATGATGAGTGAGAAAAATCTCCTGTTTGGAAAGAAGTGACCAACTTTACTCACCTTACAGGCCTTTTTGTTTACTCTTTTGGTCAGAGCTACACTAATTCTTATAACAATATTTTAAATTATTTAGTGCTTAACATGACTCATGCACTGGGAAATAATGGCCACAGCAAAAGTTATGGAAGAACCTCCAAGAAAACTCGAGCTAGGTAATTTTTAAAGGCAAGCCCTTTTGCACTGCAGAGCATCCTGCACTAAAGAAGTAGAGCAGAACGGGCAGCAAGCTCACTGACCAACTGCTCGAGCAGTGCCCATGCGTGTGCCCATGCCCACTATGGATAAAGGTAAGCAAAGGGAGCAGTCATCATTTAGCAAGTCACTTCTAAGCAGATGGAAATACTGAGCATCCGTGAAGCGTTTTACACCTGCGTCGCAGGTCAAGATGTCTACCAATTCTGTATAAAAGGAGGAGAGTAAGCATTATTTTATCCAAAACTCTCACAGAATTTTTCAGTATTGTCACCTATTCCTTGCCTACTGCTGCCTACTGAAATGCCCAAGCTTTCCTTATTCCTCCTTATTCAAGTGCCCAGAATGGTTATTGGGCAACTTAAAGCTGGAACCTGATGGTAAAATGAAGTGCTTTGGATTAGTCTAGCTCAGATGTATCCTTTATTACCTGCCATGGACATTGTTCTTAACCCTACTTTTTCTGTTCTTATTCACTTTTAATTTTAAATCTTAACTATATATTAGTGAATACAAATATATTGCAGAAAAGGCAGATTAAGTTCATAATTGTTTAATATAAAATAGACAGACCCCTTGCAAATAAATAGGTCTTTTAAAATGTGATTGCACTGTGAATTATTTCTAGGTAAATACATCATAATGTTTAGTTTTATACCACTTTGTAAACAAAATATGTAGAACACCCTAGCTAAAGAATGATTGAGTTCTTCATGATGTAGTTTTTCATTTCCAAATTTTAAAAAAGTAACTATAACAGTAGAATTAAATATATTAAGCATCACAAGTTTTGAATTTCCAGAAGATGATGACATCTCTGGGTCAAATGAACTCCTGAATTAATCATTCATCTTAACTACAACAGTGTTTTGACAGTTATCATCCCTTGGGAAAGGAACTTGTTAGTCCTATTGTTTGAACAGTGGCAATACCTTCCAGCAGACTTCTAAGGTATTTCTACTTCAAGTAAAGCATGATACTCCTATCATCTCATATAATCTGCTACAAGAATTGCCACCAACTGATGTCACTGTTTACTTTTATGATCGACTTATTTAGGAGCATTCACTTCCTTATCAGACCTCTGACTAAATACAGATCTATACAACACAGTACACACATTGAGCTCCCTACAAGTTATGCCCAGGCCACAGAATTACAAGGCTTTTCAGCAAATATTGTGCTACAAATGGAAAATTCAAACTGTCTCTGCAATATAATACTACATGAGGACTTTGAATAATGTATGAGACATCTTTTTTAATAGCTCTTGTAAAACTGGTTTTGCTACATTTATTACTGCAAGTTAATATGTAATACACTACAGTCCTGTGCAGTAAAAATCATCTCCAGGTTTACGTACTCAAAACACCTTGCTCATGCCCATTTCACTGAGCTGTCCCATGGTGAATATGCATTCATCCTTGAAATATGTTGGTCTAATACATGGAGCCAATAATGCTTGCCTACCAGGCTTCAGCTTCTCAGTCTAATCTTTCTGTAGGCTGCTTTGGGAAAACTATGAGTAGGCTGTTATTAACACACTGACACAGATAAATTTAACAGCTGCTAGCAGGCTGACAGTAAATAAATGAAAAAACACTAGAATGTGCTTCAGAGTCAGTGAAACTAGTGCTTAATCAGAAATAAGAGAAGTCTACAGGGCAAAGGTCAGGTTTCTACTGTGTATTTACTTACTAGAACAGTTGCACTCATAAAAAAAAAGACTGAGTAGGCCACCTTAACCATCATGGTGTCTCTGAGCTTAGCTCAAAACTCTAACCATATTTAAACAATCAAAAATGGAAGTACTTATGCATGTAAACAGTGAATGCCACCCACATCACTGACCATAAAGAGGTACATGTGGGCAAATGCATGTCTGTTACCTCTGTTTGTAATCACCTTTGTGTGATAAAAGAGGCATCTGGAAGAGAAGAAAAGGTTAGAAGGAGACACTGTAACACCTCTGCACAGGGAGTGTCTGGTCAAAGTCTGCATGAGCGCTGAGTATTTGTAAAAATTCAGCTTTTGTTTCCTGATCAAACATCAGAAAACTTGCAGCAAGCCATTATCATGAATGGGAGGAGAAAAAGGGCAGAATGCCTAGCTTCTGTGCATTAGCCACTTACAATACATCTCTTTTCTATAAAAAGCTGCATTGTTAACAAACTGGAATGTATTTTAAGAAAGTGAAATTATTTCCTTCATCAAAAGTACTCTTGATGAGCAATGCAGATCAATTAATTCTGTGTACAGGTCTAGGGACATTTCTCTGCAGTGCCATTTGGTTTTCAGATCAACTTTCCCCTGCCTTCAGTTTTCACAAACAGGGAGACCCTGGAGACACACTATGGCACATCATCAGCCTGCCTCCTGCTTAGCCTGCCCATCCTGTTCAAAATCTTGGCACCACTTTAAAACCTCCCAGAAAGGAATCAGCTATGGGAAACCTGCTCTGCTGAAAGAGTATTTTCTAACACATTTGCCAATTTTGTTTTGCTGGAATTTAAACAGCAAGCAAATGTTGTTTGCTAGAACTATATCATTCCGCATATAGCTCCAGGACACAACCATGATGAGTAAAGAGGTTGAAGTTTTGGATCAGTACTCTTTGAGATGAAAATTTTTTATAGCGTGGCTGTTTTAGGCAGGGCTGGGAAGTCAGGTAAAGGAAGAGAGTAGAACAGGTTTCTATAGAAACTAATAACCTATGTACTTCCAAACTCCTTGCAGATAATTTAACCTATCCAAGTCTTCTTGACCTACCTACACTTAGTCAGTGCAGCTATGTGATGAATTTAATTGCCCACTAATTTGTCCTGAGGTATGCTAGTAATGAGTAGCAGCCAAGATTTGTTTTGTATCAGTGTTTAAAAGCCATAATTTGGTTAGCAATGTATTGCTTCTGAGGTTTTCTTTGTTCTAGTTACTAACCATTTGCCCTGCTTTCCAAACCACTTCAAATTACTTTAGATAATATCCTTCATTTCATAATCATAATTTTCTTCAATGATAACTCACTGAAATTCTCTCCATTGTCTCCAGGCCTGCTGGCAACAGATGGGGTTCACCTTTCTCAAAGGGGGAAAAGGAGTCTAGCCCATGACTTGGTGGAGCTGACTGGCAGGGCTTTAAACTAAGCTTAAGGGGGATAAAACCAGGCCTACTAGAGATGAGCCTAGAGGTGGCATGCCAGTGCTGAAGGTGAGATCGATAGCCCAACTGAAGTGCATCTACACCAATGAATGCATTATAGGCAACAAACAGGAGGGGAAGTCACTGCACAGCAGGAAAGATACGACATAGTCACCATCATGGAAGCATAGTGGGATGACTGTCACAATTGAGTGCCACAATGGATGGCGAAAAGCTCTTCAGAAGTGATAGACAAGGAAGGAGAGGTGGTGGGGTGGCTCTGTATGTTAGGGAGTGTTTTGGTTGTGTAAGAGCTCAATGATGGTGATGATAAGGTTGAGTGCTTATGGCTGAGGAACGGGGAAGGCCAACAAGGCAGATATCCTGGTGGAATTCTGTTATACACCATCGAACTAGGATGAAGAGCCAGATGAAGCATACTACAAACAGCTGGCATAAGTCTCATGATCACTAGCCCTTGTTCTCATGGGAGACAAACTTACCAGAAATCAGCAGAGAGGAACCATGTAGGAGCTCCTAGAGTGTGTAGAAGATAACTTCCTGACACAGTTGGTAAGTGAATCAGCAAGGGGAGGTGTCAGAGAAGGATTGATGGGACATGTGGTGGTCAGAGGCCATGTTGAGAACAGCAAGCACAAAATGATAGAGTTCTTGATTCTTGAAGAAGTAAGGAGAGGGGTCAGCAAAATCACTACCTTGGACTTCTGGAAGGCTCCATCCTCTACTGGATGGGGGAGGGGGAATACTGCTGCCAAGGATGAGGAAAAGGCTGGGGTACTTTATGCCTTCATTGCCTTAGTTTTTAACAGTCAGACCAGTTATCCTCAGGGTACTCAGCCACCTGAGCTGGAAGACAAAGAGCAGTTTCACACAGGACTCTTCTAGGGAGTAAAAAATTTTCTTTCATATCAGCAAAACTAGTAAAAGTCAAAGCTACTAAAAAGGTCATGGTAAGGTCAGATGCATATGAACTGCAAGGATATCAGCCAGACCTTCGTCGAAAATCCACTTATGTGTGCATAGGACCAGCTGCTAAAACCAGGATTATTCTCTCTGGATCCATTAGATAGTGTTTAAATGCCTACCAGAAACATGAATTGTACTCCTTTTTATCCTTTGTTTAAATAACACAGATAATTTAGTACATAACCATTAATAATTTATTACAAGATAAATATTAGCATAATTTCACCAAAATTTAAAATTATTCCAAATTAGTCACTAAATACAAATATTTTCAAAAATAACTTCCCTTATAGCAAATGGGTTTTATACAAAAAGATAATAATTTCTTAACATGGTAGACTTCCTGTAGACCACAAAAATTAGCATTAACTTGGTTTTCAGACATTGTAAGGAAATAACATTTTCCTAGTAGATGCTATTTGTGTATAAAAGCAGATATGCAGGTTCAGTATTTTGCCAATAAAGCCAAAATATTTTCTGCATTAACCAAGAAGTAATTACTAAGAAGTAATGAAACCCTGTTTGTATATTTTCTTCTTTAAAGCTTTTTCAACACATGCATTTTAACAGAAGTTGCTGCAAGTTTCATCACTTGTGAAGCTAAAAATATTCCAGAGCTGTATACACGGTCATCACATTTTCAAGGTAAGTATATTTTTTGTGAAAATACCTCTTTTGCTGCCACCTCCTGCACTACAAATTAGGTAATCACAGGTGATAACCTGAATACCTATTGCCTAATGGTATCTTCTGGGCTTCTCTTTATATCAGCAAAATTACTTGCAATATTTTATGAAGCACCATGAGCAGAAAAACTGTACACAATTTGCAGTATCACATTTTTCAGCTATGCTTTTCATTGTAGAAATGAATGTAAATAAGGTGCAGGTGATAGAGTACTTGTAATTTAGAAATAACTTTAAGGTAGTATACTTAGTGTTATGTTCTAGTTTTCAATAGGCTCTAAACCATCATTAAAAAATCAGTTGAGGTGTTTTGTGAACATCTTTCAGAAAGGAAGTACTGAAACTTTCCACAACATGAACATATATGAAATATCAGTAACAACACTTCTGTTCTTACAGCTAAATTATGAAGTTTCTTTCACAGAACAATTCATTATCCATCCAACATGTCCACTTCTACTACGCTCTTTGCACCTTAGAAAATATATAGTCTGCTTCATGAGAAGGTTCTGCTTGGTATGTAGATCTCAGCTGAGTAAAATCAATTCTTAATTGCTGAAATACTAACATCCTCTGGGAAAGGTTCTGGACTCACCCTTAAAAACCCCCAAACTGGAAATACTGCTTTTCTGATGAGTTCATCATGACCCACACATCTGATGAGTTCATCATGACCCACACATCTGATTGCTGATGCTACTTTCTTGCTCACAAAGTGGCACCAAAGGGGATCATAATGAGAATGAGTCAACTATGGACCGTGCAAGCTGTTATTGTGAGATAAAGATCATTAACCACAACTGAGGAGCATACTGTGGCACAGATACTAATCTTCATAGCCTAGGATAGATTAATAGCTAAAACATCTAAATTCTCATTTTCAGTAAAGATGCAAAGGCCAAACTAAAGCAAAAGATGTTTCTCATACCTTGTTTACAGCCCTTCCTCTACCTAGTATTTTGAGAAATAGTGTGCAGATTGGAAAATAGATTTTGCTTTTATAACAGAATATGAAATAACAGGACTATTGTGCTGTTAAGAAATTTCTGGGAGATGAGAACAAATGTTGAAAATATTAAGCAGGTTTTGATGAACTGATGGCAATATTAGGAAGAAGTATGGAAATAAGTAAAGCCCCTTCTTAAGCCTCAAAGTAGCACAAAACAGTGAAAATTCTTAAATGTACATTGTGTTTTTTCTGCCTTTGAGTAATTTATTCTTTTATCTTACATTTTTTTTAAGCCAAGAGCAACTGTGTTCAGGCCTCTAATCAGTTTGGTTTTTCTTAAAATATAACTTGGTGATAGTTTTGAAATAAAAAGTTAATCCATTCAGGACCCCTAAGGTAGAAAAGCTAAGATTTTGCTGTTAAAAAAATGATTTTGAAGGAGAATGATTGCCAAGAACCACATTTTAAACACTTTTTGGTGACTTTTACTGAAAATTCATTGGTATGTCATCAAAATTAAAACTTTGCATAAAATTTTGTATTAAAAGCTAAAAGGGTTAAACAATATCTAGAAGTTTGCTTGGCAATAAATTATAAAAAATAAAGTCTGCAATATTAAGGCCATCATTAAGATAAGAGCAGAGTGCTTGTCACCTCAGCAAGGATTATCTTTTATCATGATGGGAAAAACTGCATTTTGTAAACATAGCTTACACTGACAAAACCATTCTTTTCTGCTAAAATCTCCAGTAAGAGATGCTGAATAACAAAAGAAGAAGGTTGTTCATTGCCTGATGTACAATCACCATTGGGTTTCTGCCATGTTAATTATTGAATATTTTCATTCATTACTCCCAACAGCTGGCACAGAAGAGTGGGCGACACTTAACTGCCCTTACACACAGTTTTCCAGAGGACTGCAGAAAAGAAGAGCATTCTGGTAGACACAGATGAGCTGATACCTCAGTGATGAATGCTGCTTGAGATTCACTGACTGGATAAAACATTGCCCTCCTCATATGCCAAAGCTGGATCTTCCATGCTCTCCAGTAAAGTGTGACAGGTTTCATAATCATGGTGTGGTAACGATGGTTCTTTGGCAACGGTGGACATCAACTGACTCCAGCTGATGTTAGTATTTTTGAAAGCATGCAGTAGAAAAATACCAATGATGGTACTGCAGAATCCACTAAGGGTTCCAATAATATCATTCCCATCCATATTACTCCACTCCTTGAACAGGATGATGGAGCATGTCACAACTGTTGTGGTGAAACAGACGTAATAAATAGGTGTCACTAGAGAGGTATTGAACATGTCCAACGCTTTGTTGAGATAGTTGATCTGAGTGCTGACTGAGAGCAGTAAGATGCCCACTAAAACGTAAACCAATGGATGTCGATAAACTGGCTTCCACTCTAGCATTTGTTTAATGGCAATGCCAAGGCCTTTCACAGACGATACAGAGAAGGCACCAATGAGTGAGCAAATTAAGATGTAGATCAGTATATTTGTCTGACCTTTCCTTGGAGCCACGATAACAATCAGCATGAGTGCAACAACTGTTAGGAGAACAGCAAATGTAACAAATGCTGTAAGAAAGAGGAAAGGGAAGAGTAGTGTGCATGAGAGAAAATACCAAACTACATCCAAGTACATGCTGAGAGTTATTCAGTGTCCTGAATACTTCTCTATGAACTGTAGCATGAGTTCATTGCAATGGCATACAGACCTGGATCTTGCAGCTTTCTTTCCATCTCATCTAGTGAAGTGACCTCCTCCTCCTTGGGGGCATGAATAACCATGACTGTTGATCCCAAAATGCTCAGCACACAGCCCAGCTTTCCATGAATATTCAGCTTCTCATTTAAAAAATAGGATGACAATACAGCACTGTTTGGCAAAATATAAGTAAAAGGTTCAGCTCCAGCAGCCACGCAAGACATTCAAAATCTGTCTGTGTAACATGATAGTAATTAAAAAACTCTTTTGAATTTGGATATATGGGAAATCAGCCCAAAGCAAACAAATTTTTAGGAGCTTTGCAAGAAGGCTAGTCAGGACCAAAAAAGCCAGGTCAGGTTTTAGGGAAGGTTAGCAACCCTGATCCCTCTCCTCAATGTTGTAAAGGGTCCAAATTGCTCAAGCAACTTCTCAATACTGATTGCCTGGGTCAAGGGTATACACCTGTAGGTTGACCACATGAGCTATTACTTTCTTCCAAAAATGGTTTAAAGCACTTTACTTGCCATTAGAACCAATGCACAGAAGTTTTAGAAACTGTTCCTCATCCCTCTCCAGGTTCTCCCACCTAGGCACAGTTTCTGCCTGGCTTGCCAGGACTCCCCCAAAACCACAGAGAAGGCATGTGCCCTTGTTCTAAGAAAACTGACCCTAGGCCTCTCCAAGGATAATAACATGGCCCAAATGAGACTACCTCACAGGGCACATGATTAGCCAGCTACAGCAAAACCTTAGATACGTATGTATGTATGTATGGCTAGGCTTCGTGAACGAAGATCCAGGGAGGGCTCCACCCACGCTCCTCATCAGCGCCTTTTCCAAGCACGCTGATAAAAAGAGGCTAGCGGATAGCACCCTCGAGCCTGCGCTATGGATTTTTTTTAGGTGAGACACAGCATGCGCAGAGCTGGACCCACCCTTTAGTCCTAAGGTTCATCTGCCAGGGCCTAGCAAGCTTGGACGCTGGCAGCCAAGTCCTTAGGACGGAGGTTTTATTAGAGCGTCCTTCTCTTAGCTGGAAGGCCTTACAGGGCTAAACGAGCTCCATCTGCCCAGGTTTGGAATCAGACCTTAGATACAGACTCAGGCTTAATGGTGTGTGGATGCACTCACAAATAATTCTTCCACCCACTGATCAAATTACAGCTATTTTTTTGTACAAAGGTAATGAGCTCACTGATATGTTCTCATGACTTCTGTATTTGGAAAGATTGCTATCTGCATGAAAGGAGAGGCTTTAAAACTCAGGTGGTTTTCCAAAGCAGCAGCCAGGCAGCCACTTAGTCTGTGTCTACCTACACCCTGATTCCAATACATCTGTAAGTGACAGAGTTGCTATGACAGAACAGCTGCATTTTTAGTAGTTAGGTTAATGCAAGCATCTTTAAAAAAACAAAACAAATGAAAAACCCAAATAACCCAAAACCTATGTCCCAAGTTGGTTTTAAACATGTTTCATACCGTATACTTGGGTCTAAGTTTTAAGAGTTTTACTTCTAAAATACAGTAATTCCATTTTGCTAATATATTATTTCCCAGAACATTTGTTCTAAGTGTAATCCATGTCTTGTCTGCTTCTGTGATAGCCTTATCAATGAATGTGCTTAACGACTTAGAAGTTGTTTCTTCATAGAGTGGAAACAATGAGTGTTTGAAGGGCATTTATATTTCAAAACAAGCACAAATTTTAACTGTAGACATTAAAAAGCTAACATCTTCTTTGCATTTTTTGCAGAAGGACTTGGAAAAGACCAAACAAACCCAAAATGTGTAGTAATAGGGTCTTAATATGAAATTATGCTCCTATAAAAAAGAAATGTTTTTAAAATGTTTTAATGAAGAAACTGTATTTTCTTTTGAAGTTTTTTCACAACTGAAGAACAGGACAAGACTTTTTAAGAAAGCTTCAGTTCTCTAGGAAGACAATTTATCCTCCTCTACAAGGTTAAATTACAGCCCTCTACCACTGTGCATCAGTAGTAATATCTGGTATACGCTGATAAGAAATACTTTATAAGTGGAAGGCTGATGGGAAATTATATATTAGTCTTTGGATCAAGACTTACTCTTTCTAACCAGAAAATTCAGTTCTGAATAAGAAAGTGATCTTTCTACTGAGAAACAAAAAGATTTTTTTGTCCATATATTGCCTTTCATTTTTATTACTAGAATTACCTGCTTTCAGTCAAAGACAATATTTTTTTGTCATGCAGTGAATGGTTCATTTGTCAAGGTTTGCTCCCAGTTTGTACTAACCTTATAAGAACACTCAGTGCACCCAAGGGGGTAATTAAGGTTGCAGGTGCAAAGGCATAGGCAGCAAAATTTGCAGCTTCTCCTAATCCCACTGCAGAAGAAAGAATATTTGAATCAGGTTCAGGTAGGGAGGAGGATTAAAAGGAATATCAGTATATATGTTTTGTATGATAGTGAATATAAACCAAATATTTTCCTTTCAAAATTATCTAACTTCCTCAGGGCATAATAAAGGCTGAAGAAAGTTAAACACTCTTCCCATAAGTACTCCTAGAAGCCAGACAGATTCAATCCCATCACTTTTGACTGGATATCAAATAAAAGGTGGTTATTTGAGCAAACAGTATTTGAAGAGACAGGATATCAGAATGGCTTCTGTCATAAAAGTGATTTAAGTGAGCAGAATGAAAAATCAGGGAATAAATCTATTTATAACAATCTGCTTTATGTAGCATTTACATACAGGCTGAAGGGAAAGAGGTGACTTACTTGAAAGCATTCCAGCCCACCAAAGCCATTCCTTCAAATAAGAATATCCACCCTGTCCTGAAAGCAGAAAAAATAATCTCATCTTAGATCACCTTATTATAATGAACTGAACACATTTGCCTCTAGTCATAAAAAGTACTGAAAGACCATGCTATGTGTATGCAACATGAAGACTATTTTGTTTGATTTTGACTGACATTTTTATTAATGACTCTACTGCATTGTGGCTCGGACTTCTGAAAAGTAGTCTTTGAGTAAAGAAAAAACTCCAAGCAAAAATAAAATGCTCACGGCAATTGCTGGTGAGCTTAAGAAATGATTCAAAGTGCTTTCCCAGGTAAGATCCAATATATTTATACACACTCAGCTGCATTTTGACTCTGCTTATACTTTAAATAGAGAGAAATTAGAAAGAAAAATACCACTATATGCTTTTTGGTTGTTGTTTTTTTTCTTTTTACATAAAACATAAGTATATTGAACATTCAGTAACACATTTGTTTCAAGTAACCAAATTCTCTGGAACAGTATATTGCAATAAACACAACAAACAAGGAAGCCTGCTAATGCTATATATTTAAATCCATGTAAAGCAAATGATGAGTCTGATGGGTCTTCTTCTAGCTCTTCATCTGTTGACTTCAATGAAGGAATAGTTGCACCAACTGTACAAACTTCTGTAATATGTATCCTTTGTATAGCTCATTGCACTTCCTATAAAAAAAACCCACAACAAACACAACACCAACCAATTAAACCCACTTATCATCTTAAGACTTTCCATCTCGAATGAGGGGGAAGAAAGTGAAAGAAAGGCATTTTGAAGGATGAGATGAATGGAAAATTTTATTTGGTAACTAACAGCTGTCAGAGAGGAAATACCACCAAATTACTAGATTTAATACCTACCCACGGCTGCCTTCATTATCCCAGGTATTCTGAAATCCGAGTCCCTGTAACCACATGCAAAGATGTAACACTGTATTTCCATACCTAGCCAAGACAGGACTTCTGATCACCATTAAAATGTGAGAACTTTCTACTATAATGACTTCAAACGTGTGACCTGTGACTTTGACCTTGATTTTGTCATGTTACAAGAGGTGTTTATTTCCACAGTAGGAAGGAGCAAGGTGAGCACCACCACTTACCAGCTCGGGGGACTCCTTTGTCTGCAAGTTTCAGAAGTCCTTTCTTCTTTAGTATGAAGCTAGAACCAATGAAGATACTGGAACATATTGCCAAAGCCAAGCCAATGTAAAGGCGATACGTGCTTCCAGCAGGTTTGGAAATGCTCCAGTTCGTTTCATTGACAGTCTTGTCCATAGAGGTGAGGAGAGGAGAGTGTAATTCAGTCATGTTGATGATGTGGCACCATGCTTGGCAGGAGTCATGGCAAGCAAAAGAGAGCACAGCACCTGGGAGGACAAAAAAAGAAGACCAGTGATTCATGAACCAGATACAGCCCTGTCCTTGCTCTGCTCACTCCTTTCCATGTCTTCCCAGAGCACTTGTTATTTCTGATGGTGCAAATGTGGGGAGATATCTGTGGGAAAGCAGGTGGTTTATGAAAATGGAAGTACTGTGTGAACCAGCCAAGGACCTTGGGCAGAGGAGGTACCCGAAGATAAGAAGGGAGAGCAACCATTACTTCATCAGCAGAAAAGGAAAAACAACCCAGCTGGGATAGCAGAAGAAGATAGAAGAATTAGCAACTCCATTAGCCAGTAAGAAGTTTACCCGCACTGCACGCTTAACCAATCTGTTTGTTCTGTTTGCTGTGCGAGAGTAAGTTTGCACCAATCAGTAGATGTGTGATTGCATAGAAAAGGTATAAAAGCTTGATCTTATCACAATAAAGTGGCTTTCGCTTGATTCACATTGAATGGTGTGGAGGCCATTATTTTTTCTATCTTCTACATGCAAATAACTCAGAAAATCCACATATCATACACAGTGCTTCCCTAGGTCATTACCCACCCTGTAATTCACACGTGCATACATTACTTTATATGTATATTTTGCACTACACTGGCTTAGTCAAGTAAGTAGGGCAATACCAAGGAATGCAACACTACAGTATTACCTTCAATGTAAAGTTCAACTTGAATCATAAAAACTAACCTGAAATCTCAAGATGAAAGGGCTCTTTTCTGTTACATGGTGACCACATCCCCAAAACACAAACATACAGCGAAATCCATGATTTCAGACTTTGCCTGTTAGAGTAAGCCTTCTGTTCTTCCAGGCTTCTGCTTTTACATTTGTAGGTGTGATTTGGAAACAAAAAATGAGAAGCAAAACCTATATGGGAAGCAAACTCTTGCTGCATATGGGCACTAATACAATTTATTAAAATTGTTCAGTGACTACTGCGTGAGCCAAGTCATCTTTGACTACTCAAAATTTTGAAGTAGAGGCCTCAGTTACACCTCACAGCAAGTTTCACCTAGCCTCAACAACCCCTAGCTGGAGGAAGGCCATAGCTTGCAAGGGACAGTCCCCCTGGCTATTCCTGCGACAGCCACAGAGCTGGGTGATCCTCAGCTAAGCCTGAAGCGTCACACTCTCGGTCAGCCAAGCCTTATCAGCATCACTATGATGACAGTCTGTGGGAATGACATCATTGCCATCAGCCTAGATGTGTTTTTTAAAGGAAGAAGAGGTATTGTATTTCCAGGAACAAAGGAGTTGTTATTTTGCATGGGGAAGCGGGGGACAGGTAGCAATGTTACCACAGGGCTTACAGTACTCTAAGCTGATGTTTCACAGTTTCTCATGTAGACTGCAGTATGCAAACAGCATGGATCAGAAAATCTAGGCTGGAACAGCTTTTAAGGACAAGCTCTTTGGAAAGAAAGGTTTTATTGTGAAGATATGTTAAACTATGAAATAACTGATAAAGAAGTACAAAAATCTCAGTCCATTGTGATTCATATAAAGCATTGGATACCATAAATAATTTTTCTTTCCATGTTTCCCTGTAATTAAAATGACACATGAATGATTCATCCTGCCGAGTGGCACTATCAGTAATGCACTCAAATTTTTTTCCAACTTAACAAACCACTTGTGGACTTCGTAGAAAAGGATGTGCCTCTGTGTCTGTTCATACCTAAGCTCCAGAAATATTAATGTTCTGTCAAAAGTACTTTGCTGCACAATTAACAATAAGTAGCCTTTGATAATGCACATAATACTATTTAGGAAGTATTTAAGGAATATTTACAACATTAAAGGTATTAAAAACAGGATGAAATTTTACAGCATATCTTCATTTGCAGCTGACAATGCTGATACTAACACTGGGAGATACTGCCCTTTACAAGTAAGGAACTAGAATAAGTATCTGCTCCCAGTTGTCCTGTGCCATACTGTACAACAAACATACCACAGGAAGTTCTCATTTGATTTTCAGGTTCTGCAATCATATTTCCTTGTTTGCCAAGAGAGTTTCTACAGAATAGGAATTGTTTGATATTGCTAATCTAGACTTCAGAAAAATGGTCCCACAAGATAGGTATATCCTGCAGCTGAAGATTAAAATCTTGAAGAACTTACATCTACATTGCATTACTAGAATGCAATCAGATAATGTAAAATAAATGGAATTTGCATCTGTACCTGAAAGTATTTTAAAATCCTAAAATATTAACGTAGTCTTAGAAGAAGAAAACTTTGCATATACTTAAGTTTTGACATAATTATTAAAGATTAAATCCCAAAGGAAAATTACAGAGAAGTCCTTTAAGCATAAATCTTTCTCTTAGCTAACACGAATCCAGGCAAGGCAAAAAAGTGGAGAGGTTGGCAGTGAATGAAATCCCTTAGCTCTCAGTACCTTATAGCAATGCTAAACCAGACTGGCAACAGTTGTACCACAACCACACAGCTCCTACAGGCTTTATGTGAGAAGCAGCAATATTTCTTGCCTTTAATTAAAAGAAAGCATGAAGATACAAACTCCTGATCAGTATGTCCTTCTTGCTACCTGTGATGTTAAAGGCAGCTTTCTATCAGCATATTGGGGTTCTACAGTGAAGAAAATAACACTCCCCTTTTTTGTGAAGTGTANGCGTGGGCGGAGTCCTCCCTGGATCTTCGTTTGCGAAGCCTAGCCGTACATACATACTTTCATGTAGCTGAAGATGAATGGCAGGCTTATTCCTTTCCATATAACACTACTACTACTTTTTCTACTGATTCTTAAGTTTTCCATTCCCCAGCAGACTTTACAATATCAAATAATGAAGATTTAATCATGCCATCTGTAGGAAGTCACTCAGGGACTGCCACAGTGTGTCTCTCCTTTCCAAAACACAATCATTGCTCGCATTTACACAGAGACAGCTTTTTTTGCCTGCCAGCTGAGAAAAGTAATTTTGAATGGTTGTAATCACTGTTTATTGTGCTGAGAAGCCTCTTCTAGTTTTAAAAAACATGTCATTTGGTCCATTAGCATGTATGGTGGTATGTCACTCTGCTGATCAAAGAAGCACCTGAGAGCTGGGAAGGGGAAGCTGATCCATGAATTACATTTATTGCCCACTGTAACCAGTCTGAAGATTACCAGGAAGGACTGGGGAAGGTGACAAATCTCTGAGGCCATCTGGCTTCCTCAGCACCCAGTTTCTGTAGCTACGCTAGTTTCACCTCCCACTTCCAAACCTCAACAAACATGAACCTACTAGCAGAACCCCTCCTTGCAGAAACAAACTCTCCCAGCTCTGACTCAAAGCTGAGAGCAACAGGAACCAGTCAGCATTCAGGCAGACACTGCTGTTACTTTGAAAATGCTTTTACAGTTCAGCTAAATTAAAAAAGGTTTTCTCAAACACCTAAATATCCTTAATCTGAGTTGAGTAGACCAGCCAGCCTGGTACTACACCTTGGTCTTGTTTTGCAGTCCTAGGACTGCCTAGGACTAACGTACCCTGTGGCTCGTAAGTGATAGTCAGCTTGGCTTTTATCCTGCCATTGAAGGTACTGATCCTAAGCCATCTGGAAAACTATTTGTTTTGATTAGACACGTAATTTGACCATTTTTATTGTGCTTGCCAGTCTGCTCAATCTGGCAGGAATACAAAATGCCTTTTTCCATCACCCGGGAAATACCAAGCCCACATTTGCCAAGTCCTGGCTCCTGGCGACAACCGTGGATGTACAGCGAAGCACCAAAGGATCTTTCCCCAGCACATCCCAATTCACAGAAACGAGCAGAAGACGCTGAAAAGAGTTTAAACACGAGCCAGCCGCAGGAGAAGTGCAGAAACCTGCCCGTCGCCTGAAAAGAGTTTAAACACGAGCCAGCCGCGGGAGAAGCGCAGAAACCTGCCCGTCGCCGGCAGCGATACACTCATGGGAAAACAACTGCGTAAAGTCACGGCGGAGGGAAGCCTTATGCGGGCGGTTCGGACGCGCAGGAAGCGCGGGGAGCTGCAGGAGTGAAGCGTACATACTGCTCGCTCACCTCTGCCCATAGCTGCGCAACCCCGCGCACCGCCGCGTCCCCAGCGCGCCTCCCCCCCCAGCGCCGCGCACCCACCGCAGACTGCTCGCAGTGCCGCGCAGCTTCAACCCCCTCTCCGTGCCGGCGCAGGCACTGACCCGTGCGGCAGGGCAACGGGGCAGGAGGCTCTCCCTGCTCCATGGCGACAGGGCGCCACCTCCGCGGCCTTCGCAGTGGCTCCGCCCTCCCGGGCGCGTCCTGGCGCACCTGGGCGCGTCCCGCTCACCCGCCCCGCGGCCCCTGGCCTAGCAGCTGGAGGTGGAGGTAGCATCACTGCCGCGGCTCTGGGTGCGTCATGACGGGGAGCGGGCACACAGGACTCGAGAAACGATCCCGAGTGGGTGTTATTTCATAGAATCATTGAGGTTGGAAAAGACCTCTAAGAGCACCGAGTCCAACCATTAACTGATACCACCAATCTAAATGTTTCTATATACTTGTTTCTTGATTGAAAATCTTTTTACAGTTCATGCTTCATGTTTTTAAAACTACAATAAACCGAACATTCTAACAAACTATTTTTCTTTTCTGAGAAAAAATATGAAGTCAAAAAACTTGCAACTAACAATCCAAGTCAATAGACATAAAGAATATGCAATCGATAATATAATTACAGAAGGGAGTAGGTATACTTTGTACGGGTATACTTCATTGACAATTAGTATTTTGCATACTAAACTTGTTTCAGGAAGAAAGAAACCTCATAAAATTAAATTATAAACATTGATATATTTTTCTTTATTTTGGATGACCATGCAAAGGTCAATCAGGAAATAAAATAATGTCTTGATACACAATCTTTTTGTCTGATATAAAGAGGAAACAGGTGCTAGTTTACCATTCAAAATGGCACTTATGACTGTTTTAGAGCAATGCCTGGATCATCAGCTAATGGAAATCAGCACAGCTACTTATTTCAGTGGAGCTATTGCAGCTATGGCTAAGCAAAACAATTAGTTGGCCATTCCTATTTCTCCAAAAGAGAAAAATAAGCATGTTATGAAACTCTGAAAATGCAAGAGAGACATTATATAGATGTAAGTCTGTTACTTATGCAATGAATAACATACATGTTGAAACTGACTTTTAAGCAAGCACTGACTTCAATTGTTGGTTTTCAATAAAAATGGAAGCACCGAATGTCTAGACAACTTTATGCTTTTACATTTATAAATAAAATAGTCATTGGAAACTGCATTTTTGTGACTTAATAAATCCTATTTTGTCTCTTTATTAGTCATGAATGACTTAATTAAATTTTGCGTGACTTCTTGGCTTTGTCATAAATTCTTTAATTTTGTTGAGTATTTTTGTTCTCATATACATATATGACAAGTTCCTTATATGTGTTATTATGCAATATTTAACTGTATTGTAAATACTGAAGATGATAACAGGTTGCATCAGTGAGAAAAACTGCTCACTTTGCAGCTAGTCCAAGTGCAGCTGTGAAGAAAGATCTATCCTTTTTTTTTTTTTCCGTTACTATTTAGGAAAGCTGCCTATGGCATTTTGAAGTCCTGTCATCATTGCTCAACTTTCCCTTTTTGTATTACTCTTCTCTCTCTGCAGTTGCTGCTAACTAGCAGGGTCCAAATATGAGCTCTGTCCAATACGGCAGTTACGGACAGGTTTATTACCTGTCCTAGCATGCAGCCACACAAAAATTACTGCTCTAGATTTGAGAATGGAGCCCTAACCATGGAAACTCCATTTGCCCCAAATGCTGGTGATTTAGTGTAGACCTGCAGGAGTGATACACAAAGAAATTACCTTTTAGACAAAAAAGGTGCCTCTTGATTGCAACTCAATATGATCAGATTGCTGTACTTGCAGTGAAGAGATTAATCCTATACATATTGCCTTAAAAATGTTCAGATAGTGCCACCTTAACTCCTATTTTGCTACAATGGATGAAGGACAAGTAAGGCTAGATATATCAAAACTATTTCAACTACAGTGCCTCTTCTCTCTTTATCAGTGATAATATCATATATTGATGAATTTCTTCTAAGTAGAATTAATCTCAGTTGACTCACATTTGTATGTGCAAACACTCTTGTAGGGTCACTACACTTACTCTTTATCCCAATGATATCATTAAGGGAAATTATTTTTTTTCTCTAGTGGGCCAGTCTGTCTGTTCCTTACAGGTTACAGGTTGGGAGGAGAAGAGACATCTCGGGCTACCCCAGCCCGGGTGGCACAAGGATAGCCTCATTGCAGGTTCATCTCAGGGCACACAAATAACTGCTGGACACAGCCAGCCGCAGCGCTTATTGTGCCCACAGACATTTTAGAAGTGCTAATTCCTTGTCCTGGTTTGAGTTAATTAAGAGCTAATTATGTTCAGTGATTTTACTTTTCAGCTAAAGCTCCTCTAAGTCACTGTTAAATGTAGTGTACCAGATTGAGGTTCAAGGTAAAAGGCTGCACCTGCAGGGAGGAGCAGACACTTCAGGTAACCCTAAAGTGACCCACAAGGTATTTCATTCCATACATATCATATTTAGTATAAATTGAATGTCAGTTGCTCAAGCTTGGGCCTTGGGGTCTCTTACAAAAAGTCTAAGACCCAAGCAAGGCAGGTGCGAGATTAAGCTATTTAGCACCTCATCATGGCTAGGCTTTGTGAATGAAGATCCTGGGAGGGCTCCATCCACGCTCTTCACAAGCCCTTTTTACAAGTGCGCTGATGGCTGAAAAGGCCAATGTGGGACAGACAAGAGTGGTTGCAAACGACACAGGAGGTATAACCTTAGGAGGTATAACCTGCAAGACACAATTCTTTCTATGTTGTCTTTTCTCCCTTAGAGTGATCCTGCGTGCCTTCTCAAAAACATCTGTGGCATTAAAAATAGTGTGTCTCCAGACCTCCCAATTGGAGGCCAGAGTAGACCAGTTAAGGTGATCAATGTGGCCAAGGCTGAGATGTTGTTTCATGGAGTCCTTGTATCTCCTCTTTGGGGCTCCTCTCTTGCAACAGCCAGTGGCAAGTTCACCATAAAGCATGATCTTGGGAAGGTGGTAGTTCTTCATCCTGAAGACATGACCTGCCCAACACAGCTGCATTCTCAGCAGCATGGCCTCAATGCTTGAAACTGCTGCTTGTTCTAGGACAGACGTGTTAGTCACATAATCTGACCAGTGGATGTTTAGGATTGTACGGTGACAGGGCTGATGGAAGTGCTCCAATAGTCATAGGTGGTGGCGATAAATGACCCATGATTCGCGACCATATAAAAGANGATATCTAATGTAGATACCATCCTGGTCATCGAATTCTGTCATGGCCCTTTGGAGCATCATGCTGAAAAAGAGTGTGAAAAGAGTTGGTGCAAAGACGCAGCCTTGTTTAATGCCATTAGTTATTAGAAAGGGCTCAGCAAGTGCATCTCCAATTTAGCACCTAATTAACAGCAAATACAAAAAGGTGAGGTTTGGGCCTCTACCCTCCCTGGAGGTTGAGCACTTGAGCCATCTGAGGTGGTGGAGTGGTAACTCTCCTCGTGAAGAAGGATCACAAAAATGATCAGGGGGCTGGAACACCCCTCCTATGAAGACAGGCTGAGGGAGCTGGGATTGTTCAGCCTCGAGAAGAGAAGGCTTTGGGGGGACCTACTAGTGACCTTCCAGTACCTAAAGGGAATTTAACATGAAGGATGGAGAGGGCCTGTTTACAAAGGACTGTAGTGAAAGGACAAAGGGCAATGGTTTTAAACTGGAGAAGAGTAGATTTAAACTGGATATTAGGAAAAAGTTCCTCACCATGAGGGTGCTGGAATACTGGAACAGGTTGCCCAGGGAGTTGGTTGAGGCCCCATCCCTGGAGGCATTCAAGGTGAGGCTTGACAGGGCTCTGAGCAACCTGATCTAGTTGGGGATATCCCTGCCCACTGCAGGGGAGTTGGACTAGATCACCTCCGGAGGTCCCTTCCAACCCAAACGATTCTATGATTCTAAGATCAGAAGCCCAGCTCTGCTGCTACAGAACTCTCTCCATTCTTCCTTTGATCTCAGTCCAAGAGTTCCAGGATCCAGCCCTCCTGAGTTGAATTCCTGTCTGCTCTAAGTCCTTCTGCCACAGTATCAGTGGTGACAACAATGTAGTAGCCATCAAAGGGTGTTTGGGCTTGGTATTGGTTTTGTATATATTTATATATATTTCATTTTATTGTTGTTGTTTTCATAAAAGTAGTTTTAGTTTTCATTTCCCTTCCACAAGCCTCTCTCTCTGTTAATTCCCTTTTCCTTCCAGGGTTGGGGGTGGAGCAGGGATTTGGGTACGGGAAAGTAGGGGTAATAGAGAATGTCTGTCACTGGAATAGTGGTCAGCCCAGCCCTAACCCTTGACATCCCCGCTCAGAGAAGTCATGCAAAACCCAGAATCTGAACCTGGAAGACAGTGGTAAAAGGCTTTGACATAGTTTTTTAGCACACTGTGTAGTTCTATATTGTGTGTCTGGTAGCACTCATGTCCACAGAAGTCTTGCAGACTATCCAATGCTTTCTGATTCCAGTCTCATCTGCATATAGGAATCTAACACACCAACGTACATCTTAAATTGCTTCTACTTCTTCCCTCTCCATCAAGCACACACTTAATCATAAAAGTAAGAATACAGTACCACCTACTGGTGGAGATACTGTTCGCGCTGATGGTTTTCCAGTCGTCAACCTCGCTGGGGCAGATTGTGCTTCACGGCACTGAATTCCCCTATATCACCAGTTTATAGGATCATAGAATGCCTTGAAAGGGACCCACGAGGATCATCGAGTCCATCTCCTGCAAAAGGGTATTAAATGAGCCACAAGCCCTGGAGACTTCTCAGCTACAGCACTTCCAACACGACATTCATTGCTGAAATCGCATCGGCACCAGAAAAGACAACCAGTATTTGCAGAAAACAAGCCTGCCAAAACTGTAGTCCCTATCCAAACACCCATCTGTGTACACAGCTACACAGTTGTGCCATTAAAACCTGCTTATTTATCAATACATAAATACGTATAATATATATGTATGCATATAAATGTACCGAGTGTTTTGGTTAGTGTTTGGTGGTTGTCTGAAACTAGAGGTAGCTTTAATAGGATTGAGAAGAATTACAGATGAGGACAATGCAAGATACAAAAATAGATTAAAGTTGACCTACTAAAACAATAATCCATTAGTGTGGTCATTCTTCCATCAGTCAAGGTTACTTCACTGGAACATGGAATGACAGGAAAAATACCCATAAAAAAATATTGACACTAAACTAATGTAATTGTCAGTGAAGTCAATTACAGCTATGTAACTGGCTTTTAAAGGAGGGCAGAATTGAAACCACTGTGTAGAGCTCATCCAGAACTTGGCCTGCAAACCTGACTGTTCTCCACCAGAATAAAAAGGTGTATCTCCTTTGCATTTTATACTGGCTTGAGAGACACAGCATAGACTTGCCTGGTTTGATTGGTCATCTAAAACTTTCAGGCAAAATTATGCACCAAATGCAAGAGTTTACAATCAGTTTGTTGTTCATTTGACACACAGTGAGGCATATGTTCCAGGAACTCAGTGCCACCACATATGCACAAAATCACCACTCAGCACTGAATAGTGAGATCTTTTGAACTTCAAACCACACAAAACCTGTAAGGGTGACAGAAATAAAACTGATCATGATGCAATATCACTTGGATGCAGTGACCTTCCAAGATTCCTTTCATATTTATGATTTTAGGATAGGAGTTGTATTTCAGTCCTGTGAAAACAACAGTGAAACATATGCCAAAACTTTATTATTCCCTTCTTTGTCCATTTGTTATGTTGGATACCTTGCTGTAGATTTGTGTGTCTGACTTCTACTGGGCATAATGTTATGCATTTCCTTGTTGCCCATTACTGTTTTAATTAAAACATTTTTTATTCTTTACATTTCAAATACATGTTCTCTTTCCTAATGGGCTGTCTTCATGACTGGAAAGTTGTAGCAGCAGATGTGTCTGATTTGTTTCTCTGGTCAGGAGACTGACCTGTGATACCAAGCATCATTTTGTGATTAAATTTGCAATGTGTCAATCCACTTATGAATGACCACTCATTCACTTGGGCTTCAAGATTTAAGTTGGTTCATATTAATGCCAGTGGCATTGCTTCCTCCTGCTCTTGATTAAGGAAACAAATATGTAAATCCTGGGGTCCCAGGGGCTGGGCTGCTCACCTGGATTCTGCTTGTTGTGAAGCAGTTAAAAAGTAATTCAGTAACTTTAGCTATGTCTCAGTTGTGACAAAGATACCATTTCAGATTTGAACTTTTACACTTTCTGTTGCTTAAAAGATTTTCTGCACTGGATTTTATGCTCAGCAATGCCTTCATGTTTTTTCCAAAATGAGCCATGTAAAACATGTCAAATTACAAAAACATTCACTCAGGCTCCTGAGAACAACTTTCCTCATTCTTGTGGAACGCAGCTGTGAAATAAGAAAGCTGAAGTATGCAAATACCTCAACATCTTCTCTTTTGAAGTACACTGGGATGCTCTTGGGGCTTTCTTGATTCTTTGGCCATATTTCTAATGGAGGAGGACTGCAGCTACTTTACAAACGATTTTGCAAAGTCATGATCCATACCAAACTGAAAGATTAGTCAGTGCCTTAAAAAATCATCATCATGGTGTTTTCCATTAAATATATATTCACAATTCATGGGATTTTAAAGCATCAATACAGGAATGGAAAAGTGGTGTTAGATTAGTTAAGAACTCTCGGAATCTTAAAATGGCATTTCCTATTGTTCAGCAATATGACAAACACGTTAAAATAGAAAGGAAATTTCCATTGATGGTGTTTTATAAATTCAAGTAAAGACCTGTTGCTACAGTAACAGCACCTGCAATACTAAGATGAGCCAGCAGACAATAATATACAGTCACAATAATATTTTTTTTAGTTGCAAGACAGACTATGCTCCTACATTTTTCTCTTCTTGTGCGTGCTGATAAGGCTAGAAAGCTTCTACTCAGACGAAGGATAATAGTCACTGTCACTGTCTCTTTCATCTCTCTCTAAATCTCAAAATCCATCACTAGGTCAAGGAAATCCTCTTCTAATATCTATGCCCTTCCTTGAGAATAATTCAGAGAACTGCATATGGGACTGACTGGTTGAGAAAGTGATCAATAAGGCATTTGGTTATGAAATGTTCATTATATTTAGCTTTTCAAGGTGGCTCTGCTTATGTAGTAAGGAAACGTCGCTGATTTAAAGGACTGAAATTGCTATTAGACGCAGCAGATTGCATTCCCAAGGTAAGCATGCACACAGATGAAACTGCTTATTGCAGAACTGCTAAGGCCTCTTTGCATCTTAGAAAACAGAGATTTTACTGTAACATACTGCAGATTTGATGTTAATGAAGATTTTTTTGCTGCTTTTTGTAAAGAAAAATGTTGATCTTTTTATGATGCCAAATTCTGGTCCAGGATTATCTTACTCAAAGCGTTTTCTCTCTGAAAATAATGACTAGAGAACTGAATATGGTAGGCCAGCAAGAAAGTGAGGAATAGGTAAAATAAAACAGCAGAAGAGATGGAAACTGATATTCCGTTCACTACATTCCTGTAAAAGGTTTATTCTTCATTTTCTTGCAGCCCTAAAGATTGCGATGTACAGTAATTAATATAATTAGGTTTTAGGTCATAATGTTTCAAAATTCCATTATTTTTAATAGTAGTCATATTTAAAAATCCAAGATAGAAAAAGCAAGCTATTTGTGGTGATACAGTAAAAATAATACAGTAAAAATCTAAAATATGTTTAAGCAAGCATTTATCTATATTACCGTTCAGACTTACTACCTAACTGTGATAATGTGAAAATTAGCATGGGACTATTAAAATGATATTAGTGTAATAATTTCTGATGATGTATCAGTTTAAGAAAAATGTGTAAGCATAGATTAGTTAACATGGTAGTGATACAATTTAGTAAAACCCCTCTGAAATATTTTATCTGAAAAACCTCTATAATATAATAAAAAATGCATTGAGTTCTGGACTCACTGGGTTTAACAGGAAATTGTCTACTGTTCCCAGTCACACAAAAGCTGTAGTGAGTCCCCAAGCTGGGAGCAATTACTGTGTCTGTTCAACTTGCACTGGGTATGTGCTAAATGAGCATTTCTGTGTCTTAGACTCAAAAATTACAACACTCACCACAATTTGCTTTGAGACTAATGGAATTTGAGAATATTCTTGCTCTATATATCATGACTGAATGACAAAGGAAACAACATGATGTAGCATTCACCTGAGTCCTACATTCCGATTTCCATGTGCAGATGATTTTGAGGCATACCTAATGCCCATTTAATGCTTCCAGTGCCTCAGTAAGATGAAATCTTCAGTCCTGTCCCAAATAGCAGCTTCTCTTGCCCAGCAAGTCCTACACACAGCTGCCATGGTTCCTTTGGCAGAACACAAAGTACCTCACTATAGGTACTAAGGGAGACAGATAAATGCACTGCGTTATTTGCAGAAATGCGCAGAAAATGCTCTTTACCTGAAGAACAGGCTAATGAGCAGGATATAGATTTTTTTTTTTGGCCCAAATTCCAGGCTAAGTACTCTGGATGAGTGTGGCTTTTTCTACATGTCTGATTTTACCACGCTTCTCATCATCTTTAATCTCTAACACATTTGCAAATCAGATTTTTTTTTTCCTCTTGAAACGAAAGAACACTGAAAGAGCAAAGGTAAACATGAAAAACGATTCTTTCTGTGGAAATGCTGGTACTGGAAATCCTAATGTGATCTGAATGATTTAAAGCCCACTCTGTCAGAGGAATGATTTCCCTTGAGATGAATACATTTGCATTTGTCTGGTGTTGAGTGATTGGAAGTGGTTGGGGACAGCTTTATTTTACACCATTGTGTATGAACTGTGTGGACTCCACTGTGGCTCTGTGGAGGATATAGGTTAAATCAGGATGAAATTTTGTGTGCCAGCATTAGTAGAGCTTTTGGAGCACCTGTAAGTAGACATAAAGCTGCTTAATTCCACCTGGTGTACTTTCAATCTCCACACTTTTAAACACAATTTATCCTTGCAGTAACTCAGTGGAAACCCTGTTACAGGTTTTAGGATCCTGGTGAATCTAACCTGATGTTTACTACGTTTTAGAATATTTTTATGTGACATCTTAGACATGATCCTTGCTCTTAAGCTTTTAAAGATTGACCAGCAATGTTGGACTACATTTAGGGCTATTTGTGGTAGAATACATCTTAACTGTCAATCTATATTTTCTGTTTGTAGAATATTGTATATTGCTGTGTTATTTTTTGCACTATGTGTCATTCATGCCTGATGATTGCCGGAAACATGAGTTTCCTCTCCCCTTTCCTATACAGGAATATTTTTAGTTTCATTGACTAATAAAAAAGTCAGGTAAGTGTGGTAATAACATGGCAGCTTTATTATCCTGCTTCTCTTTTGCAGTGTACTTGACTACAGAATTGAAGTATTTTCTTTAAGATTGATTCATTCTGTGGCATTTGACTTCATTTATCAGTGGGACAGCTGCTTATTTGTCAGTTTGTGGCTTACAGATTTACCTATATTGATTTCACATGCACAGGGATATTGCTACTGCAGTGGATAGCGTCTGCTTTATAATCCTATCTAAATGGCCCTGCCAAGAGCAGATCACACTTGTAGACATAATTCGTGCCCAAAGAATTGTCAGTCTCATTGATGTCAAGATATAACTGAGAAAATTGTAGGAATAATGGTGAAAAGAAGAACCCATGGCTCAGGAAGAACTAGAAATGTGGGTGGAGCCACAAGACTGATCTCATTGCAGTTATGGAGATGTGGTGGGATGACTCATATGACTAGAATGCTGTCATGGATGGCTATGTTTTAGGAAAGACAGATCAGCAAGGTGCAGTGGTGGAGTTACTCTTTATGTGAGAGAGCAACTGGAATGTATTGAGCTCTGCCTAGGAGGAGAATGAAGAACGTGTTGAAAGCTTATGTGTAAGAATTAAGGGACAGGCTAATATGGGTGACATGGTAGTGGGTGTTTACTACAGGCCGCCTGATCAGGAAGAGGAAGTTGATGAGATCTTCCACAGACAGCTGAATGTATCCTCATATGTCCTGATTCTCATAGGGGGACTTCAATTGCCCTGGTATTTGCTGGAAAGGCAACCCAGCTAGACATGCACAGTCTAGGAGATTCCTGCAGGTGGTGGATGAATAAACAAGGAGAGATGTACTGTTGGACCTTGTGGTAACAAACAAAGAAGGTCTTTGATTGGGGCTGTGCAGGCTGGGCATAGACTTGGCTGCAGTGAACATGAGCTGGTAAGAGTTCTGGATTATGTGAGGAAGTAGTAAGCAATAAGCAGGATTGCAACCCTGGACTCCAGGAGAGCTGACTTTGACCCCTTCAGAGGCCTACTTGGAGGAATTCCATGGGATAGGACTCTAGAAGGTAGAGGGGTCCAGGAGATCTGCTTAATCTTCAAGCATCACTTCCTCCAAATTCAAGATCAGTGCATCATTATCAGTAAGAAAACAAGCAAAGAAGGCAGGAGAATTGCATGCATGAGCAAGGAGCTTCTGGAAAAACTCAAATGGAAGCAGGAAGTTTACAGTATGTGGAAAAAGGGACTGGCCTCTTGGGAGGAATATAGGAACATTGCCAGAGTAAGAAAGGATGAAAAGAAGAAGCTAAAGCCCTCTTGGAGTTATATCTGGCAAAGGATGTTAAAGACAATAAGAAGGACTTCTTCAAGTACATCAGTAGGAAAAGGAAGACTAGGGGAAATGTGGGCCTGCTGCTGAATGAGGGGGTGCTCTGCTGATGAAGGATACAGAGAAGGAAGAGTTACTGAATGGCGCCTTTGCTCCACTCTTTCTGCTAAGACTGGCCCTCAGGAATCCTAGTCCCTGGAGGTAAAACAGAAAGTCTGGAGGAAGGAAGACTCTCCCTTGATTGAGGAGGATTGAGTTAGAGATCATCTAGGCAAGCTGGACACCCAGAAATCCATGGACCCCAATGGGACACAGCCGTGAGTGCTGAGGGAGCTGGCTAACGTTATTGCTGAGACACTCCATCATTTTTGAAAGGTCATGGAGAACAAGAGAGGTGTCAATGTCACTCCAGACTTCAAAAAGGGCAAGAAGGAGGACCCAGGACACTGTGTCCCACAGCACTGTCCTAGAGAAACTGGCTGCTCATGGCTTGGACAGGTGTAATCTTTGCTGGGTAAAATACTGCCTGGATGACTGACCCCAAAGAGTGATGGTGAATGGAGTTAAATTCAGTTGGTACTGGTCATGAGTGGTGTTCCCCAGGGCTCAGTGTTCAGTCCAGTTCAGAGGGATTTGGACAGACTGGATCAATGGACTGAGGACAGTGGATCAAGTGGGATGAGTTTCAACAACGCCAGGTGTTGGACAAGGGTTACAATAACCCCATGGACAGCTGCTACATGCTTGGGGTAGTGTTGCTGGAAAGCTGCCTGGTGGAAAAGGTCCTGGGAGTGCTGGCTGACAGCATCCTGGCTTGTATTAGAAATAGTGTGGCCAGCAGGAATAGGGAAGTGAGCAGTGGATGTTGCCTACCTGGACTTCAGCTAGGCTTTTGACACTGCCTCCTACAACATCTCAATAGGTAAGCTTAGTAAGTATGGGTTAGATAAATGGACAGTGGGGTGGATTGAGAACTGGTTGAAGGACAGAGCTCAGACAGTGGTGATCAGCAGTGCAGAGTCTAGTTGGAGGCCTGTAGCTAGCAGTGTTCTCCAGGGGTCAGTACTGGGTCCAGTCTTGTTCAGCATATTCATCAATGACTGGAATGAAGGCGCAGAGTATACGCTCAGCAAGTTTGCTGCTGATACAAAACTGGGAGGAGTGGCCAAAACACCAGAAGGCTGTGCTGCACACTAGAAAGCACTGTATTAGTTATGTACGTATCCTACAACATTTTCAATTTTTTAATAGCAAACCAGACATGAACAGCCACTAATGTTTCTGTTTAGGTGTTTATAGACTAGCTGCTATATCAGTAAGGGGACTACTACATTAGTCTTAGCATTGTAACTACAGAATTCAACAGAGTATAACTCTCAGGTATCAGACACATTGAGATTTCTTTGGACATATCACCAGTGGATGCTTCCTAGTCTGTTTTTCAGGATGCCACCTGTGCGTGAATCTGTTTGTCCATCTTGATACAATAAATTTTGACCCTTTGGTTCGAAACCAAATGAATCAACTGTAGTTGATTCAAACACAATTATCAAAATATTTTCAAAGTATTTGGTTAGGCTTAAGAGAAAGACCTAAATTAATGCTTCCTCTGAGAGAAAGATGTGTTGAACACTCTCTTTAACAGCCATTGCCTGGTCATTAAGCACACTGAAGCACTCACGGTGTCCTTTCTTGTCTGGTGGGAATGTCATGGGAAAGAGGAAACTGAAAATGCTGGTATAAGTTTCTGGGGATTCAAGAATATAAAGGATTCATCTTTAGAAAAAAAAAATTGCTTGTTATTTCTGCTAGTTGAGAAATTGAATATTTTTATATCAGTCTTCTTCAATTACCCAAGCTTAGATCAACTCGACCATGAAGGTAGGAGTCATTGAGACCCATCACTCCCACACAATTGTTCCCACTGTGGTAGTGCAAGACACCAGCGAGGAACCTGGATCGGAGGACATAGCGGAAAACAGGTATGTCAAATTCATCATTCTCTGTTTTTTATTTGAGAATTTGCATAGGATTAAGTAAGCACAAGTACTTACCACCATCTAGTTTTCTTCATCCTCTATTACTAAGGTTTTTAAGATCGTGATATATTGCTTACTGTAAATATTTAGGAGATTAAATTCTGTGCTCTTTCAGTTTCTTTAAGTAACTTCACACATTATTAAAATGGTGAGAAAGAGTCCTTGAGAATTTAAATTGGGTATTTTTTTGTGTTTCAGCAGTTTTCATATAACTGTGTTGTTTTACTGTTCCCTAGGCCATGGTATCTACCTGGTGCACTTGCACGCTACAATTTTAACAACAATAGTAATAAAGATGAGTGAGTATTTTTGCCATTTCATAAAATAAGAGTACTACGATATTGGTTATTTGAGCAACAATGAAGAAGAATGATCTAGATCTAATTTCTTTGAAAATAGTTATGTCACTCAAGTAATCCCAGAAGAGACTGCATGTACATTTTAATTTCATGCCCATAAATTATGATGATCGTTCTTAATATTATTATTGGTATTTTACCTGTTAATTTAAAATTAAAGTAATTCTAAGTGAATACAAAAGTAAAACAGTTTTTGAAGGTCAAACATCTAAGTATAAGGTTTTTCTTACTGAATTCAGATGGTTCTAATATATAAGTATGAAAGCAAGGCCTATGTGTATCCCATAAGCTTATCTTTTATTTATTTATTTACTTACTTACTTACCTATTTATTTTGCTTAGCGGGGAGAAGAAAAAGAAAAAAGAAAAGAAGAGGTAAGAGAGAGTAATAATAATTTTATTTCTAAGACATATAACTTCTTTCCAAATATGTTTTAACTTGATCTATAACAATTGAAAATGTAAATCTATTTCTTAGCAAGTCAGAAAAAAAGGATGGAGAAACACAAAAGAACAAGGAAAAAAAGGAGAAAAACAAAAATAAAGATAAGTCCAAGAAGAAAGAACAGAAAGAAGAGTAAGTATTTTTCATCTAGGTCCTGCTATGTTAGTCTAATAAAATTGTTTTTGATGTAAAACCAAATCCGTTCATGGACATCCTGTATACAAAACTGTTATACTCTAGTGAGTGAGTATACAGACTGCTGTTGATCTCCCTAGAGTGGAGTTATTTTGATTTAACTTTGTATGTGGACAACAGAAATATGCATGATTGTAACTGATCTGAAAAAATTAATCAAGAAAAATCTCCTCTGGGTTCTGATAATCCAGTATTTTTGGATAACACCCTGCAGCAAAAGATATGCCAGTGTAAAGCAGTCTCTTCCACACATAAGGGCATCTACAAGAAAGTAAACTCTTCTACAATCTGAAAGTGCTTGTTTTACCTTTTGCTTAGTAAATTTTCTAGCCAAGGAAGAGAAACTTAAGATGTCACAGTAGGAATTTGTGTTGTATGATTTCACGTTCTTTGTTTTTTTTAATGTAAACTATGCCAATGTTTCATCTTTCTCAGAGCTAGACTTTTCCTAGTGAGAAAGGCGTGATTTATCCTACTTACTTAGACACTAGTAGTCACTTAATAAATTTATTTTTTGAAAGATGAACAAATCAGTTACCAGACAAGACAGTTAATTGAGTAAGAAACAAAATAATTTGAAAGGTTGAAATTACACTTTACATTACAAATTANCTATGATTCTATGATTCTACATTTGCCACTATAAACTGAAGCGGGACTGCCAAACTGATTTTGCTCTGCAAAATCTAGATTCTGAAGTTTGCAGCCCAAGTCACACCTAACAAGCAGCTTCATGTTCTCTATGTATTCAAGCAAGAAAGCCTAACTTTAATAAAGATCACTTGTTTTACAGAACAATTTCTGGAACACTTCATTCTCAAAAATTATTTTGTGTATTTTTAGTCTCTCATCAAATCTCCTTTTTTCCCCTGCCTATCACTTAGGAAGAAGAAAGATATTTTCATTATTGATCCAGCAGGAAATATGTATTACAACTGGTTGTTTTGCATCACAATGCCTGTAATGTACAACTGGACCATGATTATTGCTAGGTGATGTACTCCTTTAATGACTATATAAAACTTCTGGCAAATTGTAATATCCCTAAATAGATAAAAATACTTTCATGCAAGTATTTTATTTTCATTTGATGGTAATTTACTTTTGTCGTTTCCTATTCAGAGCCTGTTTTGATGAGCTTCAGCATGACTACATAGTGATATGGTTTATTATTGATTACATTTCTGATGCCATCTATATTGCTGACATGTTTGTACGGATAAGAACAGGTAAGTATATTCAATGCTTAAGTATTCCCCTTCATATATTTGTGTCAGGTGGTTTAAAATGTTCAGAATACTACTACGCATTATCTGGGTACCATTGATGAGGCACAATAATTAAGACATTGAGACAGATCTCTGAAAGACTGTAGTCTGTGACCTGTAAAGATAGGAGAAACTCTGATGCATTACTCAAAAGAATATGAAAAGCCTGAGGTAAGCTAGATACAAGCTGTTCGGCCTGCATCTGGCTCAACAAGAGAAAATAAACATGCACGTAGCCAAGTAAGGATCAGGAGATCTGAGAAACTAGCACCTAAATCTGGATTTCATATTTGACGATACTCAAGTATCTGCTCAATTTTCAAGACCATTGAGGAAGTAACACATCCAATTAACTTCAGTTACATTTCTTGTAAATTCTTATCCTACTTCCAGACCTAGTACCCTCAAGTAGTTATACTCAATATGGAACTGAAATGCCCATGTCCAAATTCCTTCCCTCATTAACCACTCTTCCTATAGCCTGTGGAAATTTTTTTGGGGGGGTTGGGTTTTTTTTGAGATGTTCACCATAGTGGAAAAGTGGAGGGAAAGAATCAGAGCTAGAAAAGTTTAATTTTCAAAGTTGTATAGTTTAGCTCAAGCTGAACCATATAGCACTAAGCTGAATATTTGGAAATAAGAAACTGCTTATTAAAAATAAAGAAAATCTATACACCATCTGAAATTTGCACCCAAATATTTTTTGAAGTAGAGTTAGATTGATATTAAACACAACACAGTGGAAGTTGTAACAGCTTTTATTAACAATTTCGTTTTAGGTTACCTGGAACAAGGTCTTCTGGTGAAAGAAGAACAAAAGCTTAAAGAGAAATATAAGACATCTTTTCAATTCAAATTAGATTTTCTGTCAGTCATACCAACTGATCTCTTATACTTTAAGCTAGGACTGAATTACCCAGAATTAAGAATAAACAGACTACTCAGAGTAGCTCGGATGTTTGAATTCTTCCAGAGAACAGAAACAAGGACAAACTACCCAAATATCTTCAGGATCTCTAACCTTGTCATGTACATCGTGATTATTATTCACTGGAATGCCTGTGTGTACTACTCAATCTCAAAAGCCATTGGATTTGGAGCTGACACCTGGGTCTACCCCAACACTTCCGATCCAGAATTTGCCCGTCTGACTAGAAAGTATGTCTACAGTCTCTACTGGTCAACACTCACTCTGACCACTATTGGTGAAACACCCCCTCCTGTAAAAGATTCTGAGTATTTCTTTGTGGTTGTTGATTTCTTGGTTGGAGTATTAATTTTTGCTACCATTGTTGGTAACGTGGGCTCTATGATCTCCAACATGAATGCTGCCAGGGCTGAGTTTCAAGCAAGGATTGATGCTATCAAGCAGTACATGCACTTTCGGAATGTGAGTAAAGAAATGGAAAAAAGAGTTATTAAGTGGTTTGACTACCTGTGGACAAACAAAAAGGCTGTAGATGAAAGGGAAGTCTTGAAGTACTTGCCAGATAAACTAAGAGCAGAGATTGCAATCAATGTTCACCTGGAAACACTTAAAAAAGTTCGGATATTTGCAGACTGTGAAGCTGGTCTTTTGGTTGAACTGGTTTTGAAACTCCAGCCACAAGTATACAGTCCTGGAGATTATATTTGCAGAAAAGGAGATATTGGACGAGAGATGTACATTATCAAAGAAGGCAAGCTGGCAGTAGTTGCCGATGATGGAATTACCCAATTTGTGGTCCTAAGTGATGGCAGCTATTTTGGAGAAATCAGCATTCTTAATATCAAAGGTAGCAAAGCTGGCAATCGAAGAACAGCCAATATTAGAAGTATTGGATACTCTGACTTGTTTTGTCTGTCTAAAGATGATCTCATGGAGGCTTTAACAGAGTATCCAGATGCAAAGGCTATGCTAGAAGAAAAAGGGAAGCAAATCCTAATGAAAGATGGGTTGCTGGATATTGAAGTTGCAAATTTAGGAAGTGATCCTAAAGATCTGGAGGAGAAGGTCACCTACATGGAAAGAGGGATGGACAGATTACAAACAAAGTTTGCCAGGTTGTTGGCTGAGTATGAAGCAGCACAACAGAAACTTAAAAAAAGACTTACACAAATAGAGAAAATATTGAAGCCAGTTTTAGAGCAAGAATTTGCAGACTTAGAAGAAGCAGAACCATCCACAGATAAACCTGGAGTGTCAAAAGCGGAATAAAACACTGGAGGTTGCCAATAAGACTTAGGGTCAAATGCTGCATGGGGCTGAATACATTCATTTTTAATATTTGTAAGACCTGACTATTAATTATGAAAGACTATTTGCTGAGGTAATGTCACTGCAGCACATATTGGGCAGATTTCAGAAAGAAAAAGAATTGAGAATAAGGTTAAGACCTTGCTGTCACACAAACAGGTGGTATTATCTGCTAATGCATTATATACTCTTTATGTAACACTGGTCTACAGCAAATGCATTCAATCTGTATACAGTCAATACTGGCAAATCCTGAAAGTTTTGCTATTTTAAAATAATTTATTCAAGTCTACTTATGGAAAGATTTGGTAATGATTATATTATTGGAAGTCAATATAGGCATGAATCATGATATTAAATTTGTGTATAAACCAAAACATTTTAATATCTATTGACTAACATAAGAATAATTAAATATGAGATATTATGTAAAGAATTAGGTATATCTACAATGAAGATGCAAGTACTGGAGGCTCTAAGATTTGGAATATATTCATTAAAAAAATTAATGAATTGGGTGTACCTTGCCTGATTTCTTGAAATGTAAGCAGGCAGTTTTAAATGATCCTTTTGGGGGATATGGCATGCAAAGGATGGAATAGAGAGGGGAAAAAAATACAACTTTTTGCAAGCATCAGTTTGACCAATATGGATGGCTCAAAATCTGGCTGTTCTTTCCATGACAATAACAAAGACATAATATTGAAGGCTGTTCTGTTCCATGTAAAGATATAGCTGCTGAACATCAACTATCAGGTTTTTAGGATCTATGCTTAAACATTTTTATGTCCCTGATGTAACAGTTTTGGATGCTGGCAGAGTGCAAGGGGCAGGCATGACAGAAAGAGACCACACTGTTCTTACAGTGTCTTCTGTAACTGCTCTTGGGGAAAGAATACCAAGACTAGGTATTTTATTGATAGGGTATTTCTTTCTGCCGTTTGTAACTACTACTAAAATAGTAAATTCTACTGTTTCAAATGTCAGATATATTTTCATCTCCTTTAAGAAGCATTAGCTCCTTGGATTTCCCCCCTAATTTATGTCTTTTTCTCAAAAATGTTTTTATTAGTTATGGTCTTAGCTAGGGATTTTAGTAGGCTTTGATCATATTCATTTCCACTAATATTGGAAATGTTTGATGACAGGAAGTGAAGAAAGGGACTGTAAAGAGATAACGGATAATTCTCTATTTAAGGCAGTTTGATTATCCTGGCCAATTGGACTGCCACTCTTTAAAAAAACCTATATGTCAATATTCCTACTACTTCATAATACCTCTACACTTTCATTCTTCTTCTTAGTAAGATGGAGATACTATAAATGGGATTTTTTGTAAAGTGTATTAATTTCTGGTTGTTTTATTTTTTGTGACATTGATAGGTTTCCAGATCACTGGAGATCTATAAATAACTCCTGATTTCATTACAAGGTTTAAATGTTATGAAGTAATTAATGCATTTGGCATATACAGAATAACAAGGATAAAAGTACTATGCAACAGCTGTTCATTGACTCTTGACCCGACCCTTTGAATCACAAATGGCATAATGTGCTGGTGAGGGGAAAGAGCATGCCATCGTTTCATTAAAGACTCTATCCAGGCACACAAGAACTAGTGTTATTCTGTCATTTAATTATATTGTGAATGTTGGACTTTGCAATCAGTACTCTTCCTATTCAAGTCTTGAATATAATTTGCAATCTGTATGGCAGCATCATCCTATAGGGCTGCTATATTTCACTAGGCATTTAGGAAGCACTTTTCTCCTTTGTTGAAGAGTTTAAGACTATGTATTAGAGAAATGTGTGATATGATAAAGAGCTTTAATTAATAAAGGCAGAAACGCTGGTCACATATTTTCTTTTATTGATCCTTCTGTCTACAACCTAAGTTGTAATCATTAGCTGCCCCTTTCTTGAGAATAAAATAGAACAGAAAAACAGAATTGACCTCCAGTGGTTTACTTACTATTTTCAGATACTTTATGATTGGAAATGTTTATTATATAACTTTCATAAGCACGTGTCTACTGAAAAAAAACCCAAATCCAAAATGCTAAATGCAGTTTCCTCCTGGCACAAGACAGAACTTAAGAGCTATGAGGATACACCAATACAATTAAAACTACACTTATTTATCAGAACTATTCTGGAGGACCACAGGTTCCTCCATATGTATTTCTGTGTAGCAAAACCTTCTAGATACCTTTCAGTAAAGTTTCTGAACACTCTTTGTGGCCGATTTTTAGCTCTGATACTCTGAAGAGGAGCTGTGAAGAAAACTTGTGCAAGAGCTGTATGCTGCACAAATGGCTGACAGAAATTTACTCTAGAGGAGACTCAGGAGACCTTATCACTCACTACAACTATCTGAAAGGTACACATGCTCCATCAATTACACAGTTCATTATGCTGTTATCTAATTCAATATACTAAGGTGGTCCTACATTTACATTTAAATTCTCTAGTCCTAGAGGTATAGTTTTTAGTATTAGAATCACCACAGGTTATGTAGGGTACAGCTCGATGGTTTGATCTTTGTCCATATCTGTCTCTGGTTTAAGTCAAGAAATTATAACAAGGCATTATCTACAAAAGTTGACAGAATTTTACAGTCTTTAGATACTGTTTTTAATTACTATGTCTTGTTTCTCATTATTTTAATCTCCAAGGTTATCCCTTCCTTTAGTCTCAAGGGCCTTCCATCCCTGTTTGCCTGCTTTCAGACCAGTTCATTATAAACTTATTCAGCCTAAAAATTTTAACTCTAGCCTTCTGACATCAGAAACAGCCACCAGTTGTGTCAGAGGAGGTTTAAATTGGATGTTAGGAAAAATTTCTCCAAAAGGGGTCTCAAGCCTTGGAACANATAACAAAGACATAATATTGAAGGCTGTTCTGTTCCATGTAAAGATATAGCTGCTGAACATCAACTATCAGGTTTTTAGGATCTATGCTTAAACATTTTTATGTCCCTGATGTAACAGTTTTGGATGCTGGCAGAGTGCAAGGGGCAGGCATGACAGAAAGAGACCACACTGTTCTTACAGTGTCTTCTGTAACTGCTCTTGGGGAAAGAATACCAAGACTAGGTATTTTATTGATAGGGTATTTCTTTCTGCCGTTTGTAACTACTACTAAAATAGTAAATTCTACTGTTTCAAATGTCAGATATATTTTCATCTCCTTTAAGAAGCATTAGCTCCTTGGATTTCCCCCCTAATTTATGTCTTTTTCTCAAAAATGTTTTTATTAGTTATGGTCTTAGCTAGGGATTTTAGTAGGCTTTGATCATATTCATTTCCACTAATATTGGAAATGTTTGATGACAGGAAGTGAAGAAAGGGACTGTAAAGAGATAACGGATAATTCTCTATTTAAGGCAGTTTGATTATCCTGGCCAATTGGACTGCCACTCTTTAAAAAAACCTATATGTCAATATTCCTACTACTTCATAATACCTCTACACTTTCATTCTTCTTCTTAGTAAGATGGAGATACTATAAATGGGATTTTTTGTAAAGTGTATTAATTTCTGGTTGTTTTATTTTTTGTGACATTGATAGGTTTCCAGATCACTGGAGATCTATAAATAACTCCTGATTTCATTACAAGGTTTAAATGTTATGAAGTAATTAATGCATTTGGCATATACAGAATAACAAGGATAAAAGTACTATGCAACAGCTGTTCATTGACTCTTGACCCGACCCTTTGAATCACAAATGGCATAATGTGCTGGTGAGGGGAAAGAGCATGCCATCGTTTCATTAAAGACTCTATCCAGGCACACAAGAACTAGTGTTATTCTGTCATTTAATTATATTGTGAATGTTGGACTTTGCAATCAGTACTCTTCCTATTCAAGTCTTGAATATAATTTGCAATCTGTATGGCAGCATCATCCTATAGGGCTGCTATATTTCACTAGGCATTTAGGAAGCACTTTTCTCCTTTGTTGAAGAGTTTAAGACTATGTATTAGAGAAATGTGTGATATGATAAAGAGCTTTAATTAATAAAGGCAGAAACGCTGGTCACATATTTTCTTTTATTGATCCTTCTGTCTACAACCTAAGTTGTAATCATTAGCTGCCCCTTTCTTGAGAATAAAATAGAACAGAAAAACAGAATTGACCTCCAGTGGTTTACTTACTATTTTCAGATACTTTATGATTGGAAATGTTTATTATATAACTTTCATAAGCACGTGTCTACTGAAAAAAAACCCAAATCCAAAATGCTAAATGCAGTTTCCTCCTGGCACAAGACAGAACTTAAGAGCTATGAGGATACACCAATACAATTAAAACTACACTTATTTATCAGAACTATTCTGGAGGACCACAGGTTCCTCCATATGTATTTCTGTGTAGCAAAACCTTCTAGATACCTTTCAGTAAAGTTTCTGAACACTCTTTGTGGCCGATTTTTAGCTCTGATACTCTGAAGAGGAGCTGTGAAGAAAACTTGTGCAAGAGCTGTATGCTGCACAAATGGCTGACAGAAATTTACTCTAGAGGAGACTCAGGAGACCTTATCACTCACTACAACTATCTGAAAGGTACACATGCTCCATCAATTACACAGTTCATTATGCTGTTATCTAATTCAATATACTAAGGTGGTCCTACATTTACATTTAAATTCTCTAGTCCTAGAGGTATAGTTTTTAGTATTAGAATCACCACAGGTTATGTACGGTACAGCTCGATGGTTTGATCTTTGTCCATATCTGTCTCTGGTTTAAGTCAAGAAATTATAACAAGGCATTATCTACAAAAGTTGACAGAATTTTACAGTCTTTAGATACTGTTTTTAATTACTATGTCTTGTTTCTCATTATTTTAATCTCCAAGGTTATCCCTTCCTTTAGTCTCAAGGGCCTTCCATCCCTGTTTGCCTGCTTTCAGACCAGTTCATTATAAACTTATTCAGCCTAAAAATTTTAACTCTAGCCTTCTGACATCAGAAACAGCCACCAGTTGTGTCAGAGGAGGTTTAAATTGGATGTTAGGAAAAATTTCTCCAAAAGGGTTCTCAAGCATTGGAACAGGCTGCTCAGGTAAGTCGTTGAATCACCATCTCTAGAGGTGTTGAAAAGACGTGTAGATCTGGCACTTAGTGACAGGGTTTAGCGGTCACTTGGCAGTGCTAGGTTAACGGTTGGACTCGGTGATCTTAAAGGTCTTTCCCAACCTAAATGATTGTGCGATTCTGTCTGTGAAAGACAGCTGAAGCCATTGCTTCTGCGGCCAAAGCGGCTGGCCAGAAGAAATTCAAGCATTAACAAAGAGATGCCAGTCTGGATATCGGCAAGCACTTGTCTGACAACCGAGAGCAGAACAAACTTTCCCGGCGCACCGCGAACTCTTCCTGCAGGGTGGGACTTGCCGCCGGACACCGCGCTGCATGCTGGCTCTTGTAGTCCCCCAACGGCCACTTCCGCCCCACTCCTGCGGGGCGCGCTGGGAGCTGTAGTTACACTGCCGCGGGAGCTCAGCGGCGTCCCTGCCGCCTCCACCGCCGCTTCCGGGTGGAGGGGGCGGGTAGCGCTGCGCCGGGAGAGCCTTGCCGGGGGTGTGAGGAGGAGTTGGCCTCCCTCCGCCGTCCTTCGCGGCGAGAAATGGAGGCGCCCTGGCGCCCAGGCGGCCGAGGACGGGGCCGCGCCAGGCCCGGGGACAGGCTTCCCGTCCGAGCTGGGGCAGCTATCCGGCCCCCGGCCCCGAGGGCCCGTGGCAATGCTTGTGTTGCGGCTGCGAGGAGCAGTGGTGAGGGGGACAGCGGTGAGTGACGTGTCCTTCCCCCCTAGCCCGGTTGGGGGCTGCGGGGTCCAGCCTGGGTCCTGGAGCCCAGCCGGGCCTTGGGGAGCTACTACCAGTGCCCAGGTCGGTGGTTTTTCCCGGCGTCGTGGGGAAGGGAGGCGGGCGGGGTGCACTCGGATGGCCGGCAAGCCCTGGCCCCGCTCCCTTGCCGCTCGGTGGTTGTTAGCCGGTGTTTCGCCATATGCCGTCTCCTGCCCGCAGGTACCTTCTGGGGGAAGACGTGGAGGCCTCGGGTAGTGCCTGGGGGCTCAGGCGCTGTGCCCTCCCTAGGGTGCACAATCAGTGCGCTTCGAGCAGAAAAGTAAAGTAGTAATGGATCAAGCAGTTGGTTTTGGTACAGTTGGACACCAGGAGACTGCTGGTCATTAGGGACTACCGTTAGGCACTCTTGGCAGTATGCTACATTTCCCCGGACTGAGAAAGATGCAGGTTGTCGAATGCACAGTGAGTGCAAGCTGATACTCATGAAATTGATAGCAGGTAGAGAACCAAATACTAAGTTCTTTTAAGTGGCAACACAGTTTCTTAAGGAAAGGCCTAAAACTAAACTTGATGGAACCCCAGTAAATACATTGGATGCAGTAGTCTAATACAGAAAACTAGGAGGTACTTAAGATTTGTGATCTACAGAAGACCTTTGTATCTCCTTGGTGTGTTATCTTAAAGGCACTTTGGTTTATTGTGAACTCTAAGTTATATTTTTTCTCTCCTGTGACCATCTTCCTCTAAAAATAGTAATAAAATAGAATCATAGAATCATAGAATGGCCAGGTTGGAAGGGACCCTAAAGATCATCTAGTTCCAACCGCCCCGCACTGAGCAGGGATGCCAATCACTAGACCAGGTC
>VWZO01015986.1:58661-125253 GCA_013396975.1 Bucco capensis | reverse complement strand
GTGTTGAATACCCTGTCACTTTTCATGTTGCTAGTCATGAAATAGCATGAACCCACTATTACAATAAAGATTTGTTGGATGGAGGGAGATCAACAGAAGTCATAATTTAGAAAATACCACATGCTGGGAGAGATGACTGTACAGTATCAGCAAATTACAACTATTGCTTTTGTGAAGAATTGCTTGTTTGTTTTTTTTTTTTTTCTGCATGCTGTGAAAGTTGTGTTTGTGAGAGGTTGTTTTTTTAAGTATCATAAAGCAGCACGATACGTGCATATTCTAGTGTATTTGGCTGGATTTGTCAGAAGTAGTTGACAGATAATTCCTGGTGTGGATTTTATGGATAATGCACAGTAAAGAGGAAAATACAGTTTATCTCTTCCCGTGTGCTGTTGAAAATGGAGCTATATACTGACCTTAAAAACATAAAACCAGAAAGCTCTTCAAAGAAAAAGACAGTTGAAAGTATGTAGAATTGAATACCATATGATTATTGTGATATTAATAATCACTAATCTGGTCTCTTAATAGAATTATCTTCACAGAAGAAATTTGATGAAATTAAGAAGGCTAATCAGGCTGCAGCAAAGAAACTAGTTGAAGACCAATTTAGCTCCTCGTCTGAAGAGGATGATGAAGATGCTGAAGTAAAACAAGGAAAGATTTTGGCCAAAACATTTACAGTTTACACCTGTCAAACTGGTAATTTTTTTAAATTTATTGACTTTTATTTTGATATGAAAGCATAAACAGTGCTGTATTCCTGGCTGTGTATTAGAATTTTCCATAACTGGAGGGAAAGCACTTTATTCTGATGTCTTGAATAAAAAATATTTGTTCCCAGCAATGCATGCAGGCAATACCACTTGCCTTTTTATGAAGAATCAATGATATAGTTTTGAAGCTGTCTTAAGTACTTCCAGTAGTGTAGGTTTGTAAAAATATATGACTGGCCTCTGTTCAGAGGAAAAACCCACAACTTTTACAGCAGTTTTAAAATGTACGTAATAGCAGATGAAACATTGCTCATTACTTTAAAAATCTTTATACATTAAAGATGGAGATGCAAGTGACCTGGAACGTACAAGACAGTACATGAATGAAGCTTTTCAGTCAGGGGCTATGACATGTCTGATCTGCATTGCTTCAGTTAAAAGGAACCAAGCAGTAAGTACTTTACAGTAGTATTTTAAAATAAAGCGAAGAGATCTTTTCCAGCCATAGCGATTCTATTCTGAATAACTTGTGCTTAATTACAGCATTAAGATAGTTCTTGGGATTGATAGTTTTGAAAAGATACAGTACTAACTTGAATGTTTGGAATCTTTGAATTTTTCAAGCACTTGAAGTGCTTATATATATTTATATATATATAGCTTGCAATCAGAATGTGTATTTTTTACTGTATGTTTGTTATCTTAATGTAAAGTAGTTATTTCTAAATTTTGGAGAGTAGCAGATGAAAAAATTAAGTTCTTGAAGGCCAGTTCTTGCAGTGGTGTATTCAATAAGCTATATAGCAAATGCCAAAGCAAGAAAAACTAGAAAGGAAATACTATTGTTAGATTTATAGCAGGGGAGATAAGATAAACTTTACTGTTCCAAATGCTGATCAGGTGAAAGAGAAGGGTGACATGTCTGAGAAGATTGTCTTGTTTCCTCTTGGTACATTTTTCATGGGAAAGATTTCAGGACAACTCTTTTTCACCTTTGTTGTTACATATCAACTTCCCTTTGACATTCACAGGTCTAGTCGTACTTCTGTTACAGATTGTCTCAAATACCAGTTTACAATGGTATGTTTAACATGGAGAGAAAAAAAAAGTGCAGAAAATGTTTAACTTATGCTGGATGTACACAGGCTACAAGTACCCAATGAAACTGTAGTCATTATCTTTTTTTTAGAAAGAACTGGAATATCTTTTGTATGAATTCATAACATTTAATCCATATTCTTCCAGGCCTTAATTTATATGTTTCACTTGATTTTGAAGTACTGTGTCTCTTGGTAGAGTTAATCTCATTTTAGCAGAAGTGAGATGGTTTAGCAACTCAGAAGTCTTCTTTTATAACTTAGTGGTTTGTTAATTATCTTGAATTTGTAATGTTTCAGACAAGTGTGTTTGTTTACTTAGTGTATCTTGTTTAGCTTTATTTTTGGGAAGTTAGTTGCTGTACTTCTAGAAACTTGTGTTATGGACTTTGTCCTCTGTAGGTTAATGTGGAAATTTTCTTTGTTTTCACAGTATAATTTTATAACTTACATATTGTAAGTTATTAAAAAAACAAAGAAATTAAATTCCCCACTGCATCTCTCTTATCCAATTGTTATAGTCGTTCTGAGCCGACAATTTAAAATATCTGTAAGTGGGCAGTGTCAGTCATAAAACTGCATGTCTATTATGTGAATTGTTTTTCAGCCTCAGGCTGGTACTCTAAGCAAAGGATTATGATTTCACTTCAGAACTGACAGAGAAGTACATTGGGAACAAGAACATAAAGGTTTAGTGATGGAAACAGGATACTGGCAAAGTCAGCTCTCTACTATACACATTGGCTTTTCTGTTCCATTTTATACCTCTTGCTGTTTAAATGAAGAGACTTAAAGAGTATGGGACAGGGAGAGAGGTGGAGGGGGAGCTGGGCTTGTTTAGTCTGGCAGAGAGGAGGCAAAGGGATGATATGATTGCAGCCTCTGTCTGCTTGGACTTGTGAAGGTAACTGAAGCCAAAATCATCTTTGTGGTGACAGGTGGTGTGATAAGGGGCAGTGGAACAAACTAGGGCTTGGGAGGTGTGAATTGCATACTAGTGAGGTAGTATAATGCTTGGTGTATGTTGCGAATGATGGTTGTAGAGTCCCCCTCCATAAGGATTTTCCAACTTTGCTAGGCAAAGCTGTGACTGAACTAAGTTGGCAATAGTCCTACTTTGGGCACAAGGTTGTACTACATGACCTCCAACAATGTGTTTAAATCAACCTTTTCATGACTATATGAGTATTTTGGGCTCCATAAGCCTTGGCAAAAACTTTCCACAGGAGCAGGAAAAAAGATTACAGCTATGAATCTGTAAAACTGCCAGTCTTAATCTAACAAGAGGTATAAACTATCTTTTGAAACCTGTTTTCTAAATAGAAAAATAGCAAGGTTGTATTTCTTTTGATATTACACATGTTCATCAATGGAAAACAAAGGAAATCCAATATAAAGCTATTGGCACTTATCTGCTCTTCAGGTCTGGAGCTGTTGTGGATGCTTTTGCATATTTCACCTGGTGTGCATCCAGAAGTGGGCCAAGGACAGCCTTTTCCTTGTGTCCTCTCCTTTGACGGATGATGATTTTGCGAAGAAAGATTATCCCTGGCCATGGTGAGCTCTTCATGGTACTTTTATAGGTAACTTTAGAAAGGAGTGGTGCTTTTAAATGACATGCACAGCAAAAAATAGCTTAGAAGACTGACTTTTCTATTGCTTTTTAAAATTATTTTCAAGTTTTCATGAATATGATTTGGGAGTGTTTCATAGTATATTAAAAACCAGCTGCATCAAATTTGTTTTAACCTTTGAGAAGGTAACTTATCTATCATGTCTCTCAGCTTCCAATATTTATTTCTGAATGGCTTTATATATTTGTCGCTTTTGAAATTTGCTTTGTGAAATAGAACTTTTTTTACATTTAATATAGTAAATGTTTAATTTTTTTTTAATTTAGATTTTACTATTTAATATAGTAAATATTTTACGTTTAATATAGTAAGATTTAGGGATTTATTTTTTTTTTGGTCTCTGTATAACTCAAGCATTGAAGCCAGTCCTGCAGTTTTGCATGCGATTTTATAAAGAAGTAAATATTGTGGCTGCATGAATAACGAAACTTGCTTTTTCAGTAGATTTGTGTCTGAAAGTTCAGTCAAGGTTTATCTGTGCATGTTTGTTCTATGCTTTCTTCGTCCACCTACTTTGATGTGGAAACTTGTAGTAATATCTTTCAGATACAGTCCTCTCTCAAATTTGGTTGAAAGTCCCTGGTGGATTCAAAAGCTCTATTAATGTGGAATCTCATAGAACAGGTTTGCTTAGGAAATAAGATATAAAATTGTTGCCTGACAGTGTTGCAAGTTGATAGTGCCTGTTATACTACAAACTAGTTTTGTGTTCAAGTATAATGTTTATAATGTAAAAATCTCAAGATGGTGTTTTATTTAACATGTACTGGAACTGTGCAGTCACTGTGAAGAAATGGTTTATGGTCTGCAATGTATTATATAGGGGCAAATTGACATTTTATTTGATAAAAAGAAGTACATAGATCTTTCAAGGCCTCTATTCTCCTCTGAGGAGGAGCTACTTGTCTTTTCCCAGTGTAGCCAGAACTGGGAGCTGCTTTGTTTCTCATTCCTTGTGTTTCCTCCCTTGTCTATGGCTTGCATCTGAAAGCCTTGAGGGCCTGTGGCACTAGCAACTCCCAGACCTTTGGTGCCTATCTACCTTTAGGAATAATGTATTTTTTAATATCTGACATCATCAAGGATAACAAATAAAGGGCAGCATCTTGTAATGTCTAAGATGCTAAACTGATACAGTCTAAAATCTGTAGAAGTAAATGATTTATGTCCGCCATTTTGGCCCTCTGATGCAGATAAAATAACATGGTCCCACACAGCTTCAGTGTGAAGCAAAAGCATAGAACCTTTATTAGCCCGTGAAGCAAACTTTTATAGTCTAACTACAAGCGGTGTGCCCACTCAGTACAAAATATGATTGGCAGATTCTAGCCACCCTGGATCTCTTAATTGGCTAGTTGCAGGCCCGCAGCTGAGGAGTCCATATCAGAAAACTACAGATTGTTTTCCTCATCTCTTGGAGCTCTTCCCAGGAAGTTTCTTTCTTTTCAAGTCTCTTTCCCCAGTCAGCAATCTTCTCATGGCCTTGAGTCCAGAGGAGAAAAACACCTACTTATCAGAGAAAAATTAGTAGAGCCAAACTAAGTAAGAAAAATAACAGGTGTCTTAGTAAAACTTCATCTTTTCTATCAGGATGGGAAAGTACAGAACTTTTACCAAAAGTGAGAGAAACTTTTTAGGGGAAAACAAGGTGCCTCTAAGCAGTTCCATTCCACAAAAATCTTTCTGATAAAATTTAAATTATTATGCCTGGTTTTAATAGTATCACTAAATCTTATTTTACATAGCATATAAATTGGTACTGGTAAAAACCTTTCTTTTAATCTCTTGTTTTTATTGGCTCTATATAAGTAGGTTAACTCTTTGTATACGTTCCTTTGGTATTACTTGACATAAAAATTGTTCTGTATGCTTGCTACACTGATTTTTTTTTATATATATTCTTAGAGAAAAAAGATTGCAGTGATAGGACACTTCCTTAGATTGTATTGTAAAATCTGACATATAGCAAGACCTTTATTTTATATTACAAATTTAATTATGTTGTTGGTGGTTACAGTAGGTATAAAAATGTTAATTGATAGCCTGCTAATAATCTTGGGAAAATGAAATGATAAAAACTGATTTTCTTTTTTAAAAATTCTTTAAAAAATTGTTTTTCTTTTCATTCCTTTTTTTCCCATGTTGTAGTCCAAAATGTAGGTATGAATACAAACGATCAGAAACTCCCAGTAGATATTACTGTTACTGTGGAAAAGTGGAGAACCCAACACTGGACCCATGGCTGGTACCACACTCCTGTGGTCAGATATGTGAAAGAGAATTCAGACCTTCTTGTGGTCATAAATGTTTGCTGCTTTGTCATCCAGGTAAATCCATTGTGGCTCTTGGTTGTTTGACCTGTGATTATGTAGCTCTTACACAGTTTTACTTAAAATCTGCTAACTGCTTTCAAAATGCTCAGAGCAAAATAGATGTAGTCAAGGTTGCATTTGCTGAATGGCCCTTAGTGAGATTCTTTTTCTTGTACTTAGGACCCTGTCCACCTTGCCCAAAGATGGTCACAACAACATGTCACTGTAAGAAAGCTAAACCAGTGCCCCGAAGGTGCAGTGCCAAGGAATGGTCATGTCACCAGCCATGTGGACGAATGCTGCTGTGTGGGCAACACACTTGTGAGAATTCCTGTCATGCAGGTAGACCTTCCTTAAACTTCAGAGTTTTTCAAAACAAATTTGGTTGTTTTAACTGTTAAGATACACCATTCTTTTATAATTCCTACTCTTAATTGCACTTTGCAATTACATACAGGAGATTGTCAGCTTTGTCCACGAGTCAGTAAACAGCAATGCATCTGTGGAAGGCAGACAGCAGAAAGACTTTGTGCAAGCCCTCAGTGGCAGTGTGATCAGGTATGTTAAAGCTGTCTGTTTTAGCTGATTTCTCATCTTTAGAAAATTTTATTTTTTAGATTTTGAAAGTGCAATCAAGTATAAGCAGACTGTGTCGGCTTGGTGACCTACTTCATTGCTGACAGTACTTAAAATGACACTGTTCTGGAATTGTGCTAGGGTTAAGCTAGTGGTGAATTTGATCTTGTATAGTCTGTTGTCTTGTACTTGAGGTTGAATTTTCAGCTGCTGTCTTCAAAAATAAACATGAAACCACAGCTTAGAAGAAAAAGAGTTTCATACTTAGTTACTTTGAAGTATATTTGCAGCTCATTCTTAGGAGCAGGGCTGTGAATTGACTGTAAAAAATAAACAGGGGGAGAGGTAGGGGAGAGCTTGCACCAGGAGGTACTTGGTCATCATGTTCTCTGTAAGAAAGGCACTCAGCCTCTGTAAAACATCAGCTGAAATGCTATTTATTTTAGCTGACACTATAGAGGAAGGGAGTCAAATGTAAATAGTAGTATGGCCCTTCAAATACTGGGAACCCCAAGCTGTGCAGCATTGAACATGCCTCTGAGCCACATGCAGCATATAGTGCGGACACTGTCTGTAGAAGTGGTTATCTTATTTTGGTCATTGAAGCTATTGTAGGATTTTGTTACAAGAAAGCAACTCTGTTCATCGTTTCTGCTGTCAAACAGAAAGGATGTTTGGATTAAAATTTTTGCTGTGCTTTTCAGTTAAAGGCAAGGACATGCAGATAGCATGCCCCACTGGTACCAAGTGGGAGCTGCCTCCAACCTCCTGCTACAATAAGTTTATCCTGTGGCCAAGGAATACGTGAAGCACATACAGGGCTGAAGTCCAGGCTGCATATGCAGCACAGCACAGCCTGGGACTACTCAGATTAACTATGATGTGAACCACTAACTTCTCAGGTTGTTCGAGACAGGATCACTGCAGGGTGATCTCAGCAAATAAAAGATTTGTTAACAAAATTCAGGAAAAATTAAATTTCATTCAGACATCTCTCACCCCTAGTTTTTCCCCTTGGGTAGCTTTGTCTTCGTATGTAGTTCCATTACATTCCATTCACTTGGTTTCTCTGAGTTTTTCAGGTGTGTGGGAAACGTTTGCCTTGTGGTAATCACACATGTGAACGAGTTTGTCATGCGGGTCCCTGTGGAGACTGTCCTCGTTCTGGGAAAAGGTCCTGTCCGTGTGAAAAATCAAGTAAGCTGCCTTCTTTTAAATGAATTTAGAAAAAAAAAAATCATCAGTCTTTGACATTCAGTAGTTTAGATTAATTCTGCAGGGCAGGGTCTATAACCTCTTAGAAACAGTGAACTTTGACAATTCATATTTTTTGTTTAATTTTTTCAAAGCTTTATTTAGTACCAGGGGTTTAATTGGCAATGTGAATAATTGAGTGATTCTAGAGAAGATTTAAAAAAAAAAAGAGTTGGCTTTAGAACTCAGTACACAGTGCATTTTTTTCTAAATATTTTGACTTCTAAATGTTTGCTTGTACTTCTCTCTCTTTTCTAGAGTTTACATTGCCTTGTACAGAAGATGTGCCCACCTGTGGCGATAGTTGTGACAAAGTTCTGGAATGTGGCATCCATAGATGTTCACAGCGCTGTCATCGAGGTCCCTGTGAAATATGCAGACAGGTTAGTCATACTGTAGCAGGTTCAAATTTTTAAGGTTTTTAAACATTATATGCCTGGAATAGTGCAAGTCTCCTAGGAAAAATTTAGTCATACCTATCACAAAATCTATGACTCTGTTCATTAAAAGCAACACATTTTTTCCCTTTTCACCTCATGCCCCAATTCTGATTTAATAGTTGAGCATTAAGTATCTGAATTGAGGTATGGATGAGGAGTTTATTGTTTTGGCTTGGTTTTTTTCTCTTTGGGTTTGTTTTTTTTTAATTAATTATGCCCTAGAAGACACTTAATTTTTTCCCCAGCTCTTCTAGCTTCCTTGCTGCTTTGTCTTATTACACTGTTTCTTCAATAGTGAAATGGAAGGTGCTGTAATTTCCTTGTTAGTAAAAAAAGTGTTTTGCTCTGCTTTAAGTATCTGCGGAGCTTCTGTGGTCTAGCCTATAAAGCTGTTGCTTTGTCTGCTCTCAGTTGTCTCTTCCTGAACCAACTTTGGCTACAAATTCTATGGTGAAAGTAGTTAGCATATGATAGTGGGGAGTAAGGTCGCATAAACCTACTCGCCTACTTCTTAAATTATCTATATACATGATGGGTGAATCTAGTTTACTATGCAGGAGAGATACTTTCTTGTATGTTGAGCATGACTGGCTCTCTTGGTGAGACCAGGGCTGCAGAGAAGTGCCATCTAGAGCACAGTACTTGCAATATTGGCTTAAGCTCCCCAAGTCTGCATTGTAATGTTACTCTCCCATGACCTTTTTTTACAGGTAGTAGTAGTAGAACATTTTATTTTCTGTGTGCTTTTTTCCGCACTTTTCTTTTTTTAATTGTATTAAAAATACCCTGCTTTCTTCCCTGTCTTGCTGGCCAGGAAGTTGAAAAGCAGTGTCGCTGTGGAAAGCACACAAAACGCATGCCATGCCATAAGCCGTATCTGTGTGAAACAAAGTGTACTAAAATTCGTGATTGCCAAAAGCACCAATGTAGGAGAAAGGTAAGTGTCCAGAGATCATCCATCTCAAACATACTGTTTAGTACCTAGTTTTTTAAAAAAAAGTTATAGTATTTTATATAAATAACATAAATCTGTTGTTCCACCTCATATTACTGTGTAGAAAGAGGAGTTTTCTTCAGTGTTACTGAAGTTATTTTGCAGTATACCAGAATTTTCTGAACAGCATGCCACCAAGAAAAATTCAGTGGCCTTACAAACTGGGAGGGGATTTTGACAGCTTTAAAGTTCCAGAAAGCATTTTTGCTTTCAGATACTTGAAAAGTTACTGATGCTTCATGCATTCTGGAATAGTTAAATACATTTATTTCCTTACTTTTTAGGAAGAGTTGGGAATCTCTTCACTTTGTAAGGGACATAATCTTATTTTTGACAACGCAGCATTCTACCCCACCTGTTAGTATACATCACTGCAAACAGCAGTGGTCTGACAGTTGGAAATTTGATTTTTGTTTCCCTTCTCATTTGAAGTCAAAGGAATGATTGATAGTTCAAACCTACCTTTTCAGTTCATTGAATCAAGAAGGCCTGAAATTTGCCTGCTATGTGTGGATTAAAATTTACGAAAGTTAGACTTAGAATCATAGAATCATCACGGTTGGAAAGGACCTTCAAGACATCAAGTTCAACCAATAGCCCAACACTACTGCTATCCCTAAACCATTCCCTGAAGTGCCACATATACCCGTTTCTTGAAAACTTCCAGGGATGGTGACCCCACCACTTCCCTGGCCACCCTGTTCCAACACCACTAAACCTGCCTTGGCACAACTTGAGCCCATTCCCTCTAGTCCTATCGCTAGTCACAAAGGAGAAGAGGCCAATACCTGCCCCTCTACAACCTCCTTTCAGGTACTTGAAGAGATTGATAAGGTCTTCCCTCACCTGCTCTTCTCCAGGCTAAACAGCCCCAGCTCCCTGAGCCTCTCCTCATAAGGCCTTTTCTCCAGACCCCTGATCAGCCTAGTTGCCCTTCTCTGCACCCTCTCCAGTGCCTCAATGCCCTTCCTATACTACGGTGCCCAAAATTACACACAGTATTCAAAGGTGTAGCCTCACCAGCACCAAGTACAGTTCCTGCTGGCCACACTATTCCTGATACAAGCCAGGATGCTGTTGGCCTTCTTGGCCACCTGGGCACACTGCTGGCTCATGTTCAGCCGGCTGACAATCAACACCCCCATGTCCTTCTCTGCTGAGCAGCTCTCCAGCCACACCTCCTGAAGCCTGAAGTGCTGCTGGGGGTTGTTGTGACCGAAATGCAGGACCTGACATTTGGCCTTATTAAATTCATACAAATTGGCCTTTGCTCATCGATCGAACCTGTCTAGGTCCCTCTGCAGAGCCTCCCTACCCTCAAGCAGATTGACACTTCCACCCAGCTTAGTGTCGTGCAAACTTACTAAGAGTGCACTCTATCCCCTCATCCAAGTCATCAATAAAGATGTTGAACAGGAGGAATCCCAGCACTGAGCCATGGGGAACTCCACTTGTGACTGGCTGCCAACTGGATTTGACTCCATTGAGCACAATTCGGCCATCCAACCAATATTTTATCCAGCAAAGTGTGTGCACATCCAAGCCACGAGCAGCTAGGACAATTCTATGGGAAACTGTTTCAAATGCCTTGCTAAAGTCAAGGTAGACAACATCCATAGCCATTCCTTCATCCAAGAAGTGTGTCATCCTGTCACAGAAGGAGATCAGATTAGTCAAACAGGACCTGCCCTTCATAAATCCATGCTGAGTGGGCCTGATCCCCTGGTTATTCTGCATATGCCTCAGAACTGTACTCAGGATGATCTGTTCTATTAGCTTCCCTGGTATAGAAGTCAGACTAACAGGCCTGTAATTTCCCCGATCATTCTTCTGTCGCTTCTTATATTTGGGGGTAACATTGATTGATTTCCAGTCTGCTGGTACCTCCCCAGTCAGCCAGGACCGCTGGAAAATGATGCAAAGCGGCTTGGTGAACACCCCCACCAGCTTTTTCAGCACTCTTGGGTGCATCCTATCTGGCCCCATGGATTTGTGCACATCCAGGTGATGCAGCAGGTCACTGACCACCTCCTCCTAGATTGTGGGGGGGTCATTCTGTTCCCAGTCTCTGTTTCCTAGTCTAGAGGTATGGATTCCCTCCATATAATTGGTCCTATTACTAAAGACTGAGGCAAAGAAGTCTTTAAGCACCTTAGCCTTATCCTCATATTTTGTCACTAAGTTTCCTCTTGCATCCGTTAGGGGGATGGAGCGTTTCATTAATCCTTCTTTTGCTATTAATATATTTAAGGAAACTTTCCTTGTTATCCCTTACCAGGGAGGAGGCCAAGTTGATTTCAGGCTGAGCTTTGGACCTTCTAATTCCCTCCCTGCACAGCCTCACAACAGTTCTGTAGTCATCATGAGTAGCCTGCCCCTTCCTCCAAAGGCAGTAAACTCTCCTTTTTTTCCCTGAGTGCCAGCCAGAGCTCCATGTTCAGCCAGGCTGGTTTTCTATGCTGCTGGCTTGCTTTACCACACATAGGTAGGGCCTGTTCTTGTGTGTTCAGCACCTCATTCTTATCAACTGTCCAGCTTCATGACCTCCAAGGTCTCCAGGTACAAGGTCCAGATGGAACACCTGGAAAGGGAGTTCTCCTCCAGGCCAACCATCTGGAGCCTCCTGGAGGACATGGAGAGGAAACTGGAGAGGTTCAAGAAGAGCATCAAGGTCCTGCGGTGAAGAGCATCCAGCCTTCCTGGACTCCTATGTCCTTCAGTACTGACTTCCAAGGAATACTATATATCAGGCTACTAAACATGTTAAAGTCCACCCTTCAGAAGTCTGGAAGTCTAGGATGGCAGTTTTGCTGCCCCCTCCCCACGACATCTCTGAAAATAGAGAACTGAACCAATTTGTGGTTGCTATGCCCAACAGAACCTCCAACCATCACATCTCCCACCAGCCCTTCCCTATGGGTGGTCAAAGTAGTAATCACAGACTCTTAATCATACGTGGGTATAAACAGAGACAACTTTATTCAGCAAGATTCACAATATATAGCTTAGGATAGCCTAGGAGGCAGGCCAGGTCAATCAGGTGCCTCTGTCGGTGTCCCCCCATCACCCCTACTGCAACAGAGGTGATACAAAGGTCACCTCCACACAGCCAGCTAAGGGAGACAGAAGCACCCCACAGGGCCCAGGTTAGTCAGTCTGTAACACTACACTTCCCTGTTCACAAAGAGCAGGTCCAGCAGAGCACCTTCCCTGGTTGGCTTACCCACCAACTGCATTAGGAAGTTGTCCTCAACACATTCCAGAAATGTTCGGGACTGTTCCTTCACTGCTGCATTGTAATTCCAGCAGATATCAGGGAAATTGAAATCCCGCACAAGAACAAGGGCAGACGACCTTGAGATTTCACACAAGTGTCTATAAAACATTTCATCCACCTCAGTGCTCTGGCTGGGAGGTCTATAACAGACACCCACAATGATATCTGCCTTGTTGACTTTGCTCCTAACCCTAAAGCACATACACTCAACCTTATCATCATCATACTTAAGTTCATAACAGTTCCTAACATATAGGGCCACCCCACCTCCTCTTCTTCCTTGTCTGTCCCTCCTAAAGAGCTTGTAGCCATCAATTGTGGCACTGCAGTCATGTGAGGTGTCTCACCACATTTCTGTGATAGCCACTATGTCATAGTTGTCCTGATGAATCATGGCTTCACTCTTCTGGTTTGTTGTCCATGCTGCATGCATTGGTGTACATGCACTTCAGCTGGGCAAGAGGTCCCAACACCCAGTTTCAACCTGACCCTTCTCAGATGTTTGCATGATTTGCAACCTGTCAGAAACCACTGAAATATCCTCCAGATCCTCCTGTTTGTCATTAGTCTTATCTCTAGTGAGCCTGGTTTTAACCCCCTCTCCCATTGAGTCTAGTTTAAAGCCCTTTCAATGAGCCCTGCCAGCTCATAAGCAAGGAATGTCTTTCCCTGTTGAGACAGATGTACTCCATCTGTTGCCAGCAGACCTGGTGCCATATAAATCTCCCCATGATCAAAGAACCCAAAATTATGATGGTGGCACCAGCCTCTAAGCCACTTGTTAATTGGGTGTGTTTTTCTGCCTCTTTCTGTATCATTCTCTACCACTTGAGAGATTGATGAGAATACCACCTGCATACCCAAGCCCTCAGTCAGTCGCCCCAATGCCTTAAAGTACTTTTTAATTGCTTTAGTACTTCTCTCTTCAACCTCATCATTACCAGCCTGGATAGCCAACAAAGGGTAATAATCAGAGGGCTGCACCAGATCAGAGAGCCTTCTTTTAACATCACTAACCTGAGCCCCAGGGAGGGCATGGGTCTGGATGACAAATAGGGCCCTCAGTTCCCCTCAGTACAGAGTGACCTACTACAGTTACCTTCTTACTGTAAAGAGGCATGGGAAAAATAGAGTTTTATTCTTAAGTAATTGTTTTTACAGTGAATTTAATTTATGTGAAAAGGTGGAAAAATAAGTAAATGCAATCTTGATATCTTCAATTTATGCTAAAAAAAGTCATATTCCTTTTCTTAGTTGCCATCCTTCTTTATACAGTTTAGAAGGAGGGAATTTTTCAATTCAGTGGAAAAAGATGGCATTCTCTCCTGGCTGTAACATCTGCCATGATGGTAGTGTTATGACGTATTCTGATTATTCCACATTACTATAGAACAGAAAGTAGGTATCTGATCCTGAAGTTCATTTGACCTTTACTGCAAAGGTACAAGGTGTTTAAAACCCCCCCCAAAAAAGTGGTTAGCAATGTTTTTGGCCCAGGACAATATAATTTAAGCGGTCAGACTGTGATAGGACAAGGGGGAATGGCTATAAACTGAGGGAGGGGAAATTTAGATTGGAGATTATGAGGAAGTTCTTTACCTGGAGAGTGGTTAGACACTGGAACAGGTTGCCCAGAGAGGTTGTGGCTGCCCCATCCCTGGCAGTGTTCAAGGCCAGGTTGGATGCGGCCCTGGGTGACCTGGTCTAGTGACTGGCATCCCTGCTCATTGTGGGGAGGTTGGAACTAGATGATCTTTAGGGTCCCTTCCAACCTGGCCACTCTGTGATTCTATGATAATATAAAAGTAGAAGAAATTGCAGAGTAATGGTGCAAACTGTTGGACATCCTACATATAATCTTCTCAAAGTATTTTAAAATATTGTAAGAATTTGGACTTTTAAAATGTTCTTGGGCTTTTTGGAAGCCCCCTGCCTTTTTGATGTGTTGAAATGGTGCTTTCAAATATGTGTTTTCTTGTTACTCTGTAATTTGAATTTTTTAAAACAACTTTTCAGATGGCCTCCTTTCTATACATGTCATGAATTTAAGGAAATTTGACAGAATTGCATGAATTTTATTTTTGTTAAGAAATATTGAAAAAATGAAATGGCAGAAGAGGGCAAATTTATACCAGAAATGTGTAAGTTTTCGTTATATAAAGTATGTATTTTTTTTGATAGTGCTGTTCTGGAAACTGTCCACCTTGTGATCAAGTTTGTGGGCGGACTCTAGGCTGCAGAAATCACAAATGTCCTTCAGGCTGCCACAGAGGTAAGAATAGGTGAAGGATCCCCATAGTGATGGAATATTGTTTATTTTTGCCAGACTTTGTGCTTGCATGACTCTGGTGCTTAATGAATTCTCTCCTTTGTCGCATATGGGCTTTTTGTGGGGGCAGTGTGTTTGAAAGGTTTTTAGTTGCTAGTTGGAGCATAAAGTCTTATATAAAGACAACCTGAGTTTTTACCTGGTAATTTTGCTTAGTGGTGTTCTTCTGAAAATTCTGTTTCCTTTCCAGCTGCTTAGCTAGAAAAAATTCCATCGCTTGACTCGTTTTTTTGCAAATATTTGCTGGTTGAATCTGGAGGATGGTTTTAATAAATACTACAATACAATGTTTGATACGAATGGGCTTAAATTAATAAAGAAAAAGTTGATCAAATTTGAATGTATATTGGTATCTCACTAGCAAAAGAGCAAATAAGATCTTTTTACTGATTATATGAAGGATAACTAAAAAAATTACTTCTACATCCAATAACCTTGGTTAAAAAGATGCTGAAAATGGCCAAAATTACCTGGCAGCCTTTATCCTGGCCAACTGCTTTGACATCTGTATGGTAGAGGATTTAACTGAAATGAATGAAAAAGCAGCTACCCTCTCAGGATTTTGCCCGCAGAAGATGCTGCCCTGCTGAAACAGCAGCTGAGTAGCCTATGTAGTTTTCCTTAGTATTCTGGACTACGAATTTCAACAACTTGTGAAGTAATGTACAACTTGTTCAGCCAGTCCTGCTTTTGAGGCAGTGATTCTTAAGGAAACAGGACAGATAAATATGGTTGTTGTCCTAGTTAACCTGCTATTATATTTATCCCCACAAACACCTAAACCTTTGTCTTCTGTTAACTGTGCCTGTCTCTTCTTCCCCTTCCTTTCTTCTCTCTCCCCTCTACCCTTCCAAAATCCCAGAAGTACTTCTTTTTTTACTGTCAGAAGAAAACTGGTAACATTGCTTTTCTGCCTTAGTTTGTTTGGTAACTAAATTGTAGAATAAAATTCTAATTGGAAAACCAAGGAGCTAATGATGCGCAATAGGATAAACTTCTACGTTGAATAGCTTTCTAGATTTCTAATAACTAACAACAGTATAAAAAAATGAAGCAGTGAATGTAAGAAAACAAATTTTGATGATGTAAATATCAAATATATACATGCTAAAGTATGTAATATATCAAAACAGTATAATTGTCAATATTTAAGTGCTAACTGTTGCCAAAAGAGTCTGAACATCACTTGGGGTCTCCTCNATTCGCGAAGCCTAGCCATACATACATAACTGTTGCCAAAAGTTACATCTAATGAAGCTAGTAACTATGATATCAGATCATCAGGATAAATTTGGAAAAGAAAATAAGTTGTCTGCTTTAACAAATAACAAACTATTACAATTTATAATACCTTGTCAGAATGTTTGAAAATATTCCTAATAAAGGAAGTTACTTTGATTTCAAAATCTTAATATTCATGTTTCTCCTTGTATACTAAGATTTTAATAGCTGCTGAAAATTGATGATTATTTTGCCCTTTAGTATATAATACCAGGTAATTTTAATTTTTCAGTGAGCTGCTAGATCTCAGTGACCACAGATTGCCTCCTAGACAATAACTTGCTAGATCAGAATTATTAGAGATTGGTGATTGGCCTTTAGCAGGAGTCCCTGAAAAAAGGGGACTTCATCTATTCTGTTTGTGGTTTGATTATTTTTATTTTTATTCTTTTAAATTTTTTTTTCAGCAGGCATGATTAGAATGTGTTGCCAGGGCATAGAAATTTTTTGTTTCCTGCAGTAGTACATTGTAACACTTGATTTGAGAACATTGTGTTCTCACCTTAACTTCAGGCTTATATGCATTCTCTGCCCCTGCATCCTTTTGAGACAGTAAGCAGTTGGCTTCATTAATAAAATATTTAAGTAAATTGTACACATATTAGCCAGACTGGGCAGCATAGCTTTAGAACTTTATTTTGTAGAACTAGCTGTTTATTTGTGCTCATAATATATGATATTTAATTTACTTTGCAGTATAAATACTGTAGGCTTCCATCCTTTTTTCTTCAGCAGTCTGTTACCATTGAGAGATCTGCTTCTTTTAAGTGTTGCTTCACAGATCCTGCTAACAAGTCAGAATTGCTTAAAAAATTGTGCTGTTGACAGTACTTTGAAAGCATTGTTGTCTTTATAGTTTCAGAATGCAGCATTAGTAAGCCAAAATCCTATGTCTAAATTTGCCTTCTTTAGAAGATGCATATTCTTCCTGTTAATTACTCAATAATAAAACTTAGCAGTTGGAAGTAGTGAGGGAGCTATAAATTAAAATGCAGATATTTTACAGATCTCTTATTTAAAAATACATCAGGTTAGAGCATGAGTAACATTATTAAAGAGGAGGATCTTTTAAAAATATGTGAATTATATATAGGCTGAACATTAATATCATACAAAATCTACAAAACTTTATCAGTTTTTCAGTGTCTCATTTATCTTATGAATGTAGATGTAACATGACATGTCTTCATATGTATGTAAGACTGAAATGCAGATAGCAAGTATTTAAATGTTCTGTGATCCAAATGACTGGACTTTAATAATGCTGACTTCTTTTTAAAACATGAGAGAGGGATTGTTTCTAACTTGATGCCAGTTAACTGTAGAATAATCAAGATTATTATTGCTGTTCTTTAAGAATAATGCAATTCTCCTTCCCGAGAGAGATTTTAAACTAAGCAGAATAAAAAAAATCTACCATCCATCTAGTATTTACATCAAACAGAATAGGACACTTATACTATGTGCATATTGAGAGTTGTGTTATTTACTATTCTTTATAATCAGTAACTTATTTGGATTATCATATTGTAAATATATTATTTTTAGGTAGTTGTAATCCATGTCCAGAGACTGTAGATGTGAAATGCAATTGTGGAAAAACTGTCATTAAAGTGCCCTGTGGCAGAGAGCGCACCATCAAACCTCCGAAATGCAAACAGCTCTGCAGGTCAGTATAGAAAATGGGTGTAAGTTCTTCAGTGGAGTTTAAGGTTTCCTTAAAGAAAGTAGTAAAATTAAACTTTAAAAGGCAAAAATTATTCGTTTAATATGACTACAGATATTACTTCTCAGTCTTCTGGATTTTTGACTATACAAACAGAGATTAACAATAATCTTTCCTATGAGACACCTCTTTGATGCTGTGGTTTCATGAGCAGCTTGCTACTGTCAGGGGAGAGGTTCTGTCCTACTGAGCAATTCTAATTCTGTAATCCCACTGACTCTGAGTCATCTCTGGTACATTTTGAAAAACCTCAATGAGGCAGTTTACTTAGAAACCTTGACTAGCAAATGGAACAAAGAGAATAATTTCTTTTGGGGTGTAGCAAGATTGTTTACTTAGCATGGAGTAGAATTAGGATTGAAATAGCTGTTTGAACATGCAAACCCAACTTTGATTTTAATTTGGAACTCCTGTGTAATATTACTGTAACGCTAATCACTGCTGAAGATGAGACGTAAACTCATTTTAAAAGAATAACTTGTTTATCTCAATTCTTTGTTTAGACATAATTATCTAGTGACTGTAGTAACTTCATGTTTCTTCCTGTCATATTGATTTGTTCTTGGATTTTACTTCAGTCGACCACCTACTTGCCACCACTCTACCCAGGAGAAACACTATTGTCACTTTGGTCGGTGTCCTCCATGTCGTCAGTCCTGTCAGAAAAGGTTAACTTGTGGTCATTTGTGCCCTGTTTCCTGCCATGATGAAGCAATTGTGAAGCAAACTGGCTTAGTAAGTAAATAGTGAAATATAGTGTGGTGTTTGTGTTCTGAAGAATGAGCAACAGGTGTTTGACCTTAATCTTATGTTAAAGGCTTTTGGAGTTCAGAGTAAATAATCAAGCGCAGAGGTACATATACTGCTTAACCGAGAAACAAAGTGGTTCTGACTCCTTTGTGGCAATCTAGTTAGTTCTGTAATGTGTAGCTTTCAGCAGTTGTAATTACTGAGGAAATTATAAGATTTTTGTTAGACTTGTATTACAAATGTTTAATTTCAAATGTAGGCTATTACTTTTAACATAAGAGAAAAAAATAAATTTTAACTCTATTGACTAAACCACCAAAATTTGCACAACTGCTTTTAACATAAGAGCAAAAATTAGGATTTTAACTCTGGTATTTACTAAACTACCAAAATTTACACAACTTAGAAGTGAGAAGTTGTTTGTTTTCTTAAACATTACACATACATGCTCTGCATGATGATACTTGAACTTGTTTAGGAATGGAAATATTTTTACTTTTTTACCTCTGTTAAATGCTTAGAGTTGTTTTGCTGTTTTGTTTTGGTTTTAATTTTAATTTGTGCTTCACTTTTAGCAGTAGAGCCACAGACTTTCGTTTTCATATCCCTAAGCATGCTAAGGATGAAATTGTTATTTTCTGTGCATGTGGGTGTTGAGATTTCATTAGTAAAAGTTAGGTACTAGAAAGCGGATTTGTTAGATCTGAAATCTCTTTAGATGATATGTTTGTTTATGGTCAACCAGATGGTTGCATTTATATTTTGTATTCAACTAGTGTTGTCTTTTGATCTCAGCATCAGTCTGCAGGTCCATGGGAACAGCCATCTGAGCCAGCTTTTATTCAAACTGCATTACCATGCCCTCCCTGTGAGGTTCTTATACAAGTGTGAGTATTAAAAAAGAAAATGTATGAAAGAAAGCTTCAATATGGAAAGAGATTTTTTTTTCTCTTTATACTGTTGTAGAAGTGGACATGAAAATGACAGTACCTTCCTCTTCAGATGCTATGAGACTTTATGAACACCATTCTCATAGAACTGGGAGCGCTTGTGGTTGTTTAATAGACAACTTTGTAGTGTGTGCTCACTGTATGAAGGGACTGATAGTGTTAATAAAGATTGGTTGCATATTGTATGAAATGCTACCTTCAAAGAAAAATATCAAAATTGCAAAGACAGCCATTGTAATTTGACAGCCCTTGTTGAAATATGATTTTTTTCCATATAGTTTCTATCTTGTTTGGTTTATGGGATTGTAATTTTCTGTGTAATGAATTGCCATTTTGTTTCTCAGTTGTTCAGTAGTTAAGTGGTAATGAATGAGAGGTGGATGCCCTTGATTCTGTCTGCTTGTCTCCTTTCTATTTTTGACTTGTCCAGAAGGTTCTGCTCCTTGAATCAGTATAAGGGAAGATATGATGATGACTTTTTTCAACTTTTTTTTTTTTTCCAATTTGTTAGAACTTCTGTCTACATTGTGGAATAAGGAGTCAGGCTGCAACATTTATCTGAAAAAGAACTGGGAGTTTTAATCTTTTTTTGTGTTGTAGTCTCTTACTGTTTTAAACTCTGCATACTTCAGAGGCATTAGTGCCTATTAGTTTTTAAAATATTCCTCCTTAATGAGGGGGTATTACATCTTCATTTTATGAAGTGAGAAGTAGACAGAGGAAGATGGTAAAAAATACCCATTTAACTGCCTACGTAGGTATGCTTAGAACTTAATTTCTCAAGAGCCATACTATAATAGGCTGTATTTTTTTGTTCAGAACTGTAGCTGCTCAGTACTACTGATACTTGGGCTCAGAGTTCGAACACAGACTCCCAAAAAGGTGAAAAATGTGTGGTTATGAACAGTCTGGTTTCAGTGTTTGGGTAGATGCCTGCAGAAACTCTCATGTAGGTATTTAGCAGAGGTCATTGTGTAACATCATGCCATATGTAGGGCACATCTCCTAGTTCCTCTGAATTCCAATTTCAGTATCACTCCCTTTAGTCTGAAGACTCCTTTCCAGAAGAGGTAAGTCTGCTAAGTAAGAAGGAAACTGTACTGGAAAAATTATACTTAATTTTCTGTTGAGAGGAAGCATTGTTCCATTTCATGGTGCTTAAGCATTGGATCACATTAATTCTGGAATATCCTAACTATGGAGAATACTTCAGATAGTCCTATTCTGTGTGGGTGGATCGTCCACTGCTGAGGTTTTGCTGTTCTTCTTGATGTTTTTTCTAATAATTTTGTATCTCTGAACATTAGCAGTCAGATTTGGAATGGAATATATTCAATGTCTTTTTCTGTAAACAGTTAAAAGGGAGTTTCTGGAAAATTATTTGCTCTATTAATTTCAGAGAACCATTGAGACTGGAAGGTGCCTCGGTGTGGGGTCATCTAGTCCAGCCTCTTGCTAAAAGCAGATCAACACTGAATTTAGACCAGTTGGCTCCAGCTTTGCCTGGCTGGACAATGAAAACTCCCAAGCACATTGATTCTGCAGCCTCTCTGGACAACAGTTTTCAGTGCTGGGTTATACTGATTTTTTTTTTCTTAAGTCTTTTTATTTTTTCCTCTGCTTTGTATCCAGTCAGACTCTTCCTTGTTTAAGAGTATGTTTGTTGTCTCTTGCCTTCCTGCTGTGAACCTCAGGAGAAAGCCTGGCTTCATCTTCTTGGTAACTTCCCCTTAATGCTGAAAGACTACTGTTATACCCCTCAGCCTGCAGTGTTGCTGGGATTTAGTCAGTCCCAGGACTTTCTTTATCTCTGCATTCCATGAATTTCCTTTCAGCCTGTTCCTCCAAACTGTCTAGATCCTTCTGAACGGCACTCCTTTCTTTCTGTCCTTTAGCATTGTCTGCAAAATTGGTGCATTTTGTCTCATCCATGTCACTGGGGTGGGAAAAAAGAATACGTCCTAGGCTAAAGAATTCGACCTGTAACTGGTGTCCAAGTAGGACACAACCAGCCACTACCCTTTGAGCCCAGTGATGCTGCCTATTGTTCATGCATCTGGCAGTTCATCTGACATCATTACATCTCAGCTTGAATACAAGATTGCTGTAGGTAATCCCTCATCGACAGATTTAGTAGTTACATGGCAGAAAGCAATCAGGGTGGTTGAGCAGTTTCCCCTTGCAGTGGGACAAAAGCATGCTACAATGGAAGGCAGAGGTCCTAAAAACCAAATTGGCTGGATATAGGAAGATTAGTTTGGATATAAGATAATTAAGCTGTGTAGAGTGAAGAACAGGCTCCTGTGCTACATCTGCTTTTAAACTAGGTGAATGACTGATTGCTCTTGTTAATATCCTGCTGTCCTAAAGCCCATCTGTAACTAGTGGTAGTTGCTTTGTGTTAGAGAAGTTACCAGAGATACTTTTTTTATTACTCTCCTTATAAGGTTTCAGTAAGGAAATACAAATAATACTTGGGAAGGAGATGATAAATATGAAATCAGAGATAAAAAAAGATACTTTTCAAAATAAATTGAGCAAAAGATTGATTTAATTTTTAGGAGGTCAGTGTTTAATGAGTCACCGTTTAATACCTTCACAGTTCTGATCAGTGTGCAGTTTTTTTCTTTCCTAGGAGTGGTAGACCATTCTAAAAGGGATGGAATTGTAAGAGTAGACTAGAGTGTTCTCTGAATAACTGAAAAATAAGTGATATATTAGTAGGGCCAAAGGAGAAGATATTTGGAAGCAATTCAGGTAGTATTCTAAAATAAAATTATTAATTTCATGTGCAACTATAATTAATCTGCACATGAAACATTGATTTTGGGATTGCCATCATAAAAATACAGCAGTCCACAAAACTGTTGAAAAAGATAGGGCATTGTTCTGTATAGACAGATGATTTTCTCTTGGTTTGCACTTAAAATTAGAATGTGTTATTTTTGTGTGAAAAGCACTGTCACTGATTTAAGTCCTTATTAAAAAACATGTTTTCTAAATCTGAATTTTCTCTTTTACAGGGAGTGTCTTGGGCAACATGAGGTGAGTCATGTAAACTGCCTTTTAAAGTAGAATATGAGGGATATCTCACTTTGTCAGTCTGAAAAAAAAAGGATTAAATAGAATTATAGGTTTTGAAACTATTTTAGAACAAATGAAGCCCTTATCACAAGGGCTTAGATATCAGAAGGTATTTTAGTTTCTTTTCAAAGAATATGTATCTACTTGACTTTTAAAAATTCTTGAACAGAAATTTAAACTACTGATTTATGAAGCTGAGTATTCTTGTAGTTGTTTAAATAGTGTTTGAATTTATTCTTAGTGATCTTTCTTCATTATATACTTCTGGGCTTTCTTTCCTGATTCTACAGTTATTACATCCTTGTCACACTTTCCTCAATTCTCCTAGAAAATGCTTTGTTTATTTTTAAAATGATAACATAGTGTCATACAGGAAAATTCTCACGTGACTTGGATATAAGCATGAATGGATGAAATCAGACTATATAGGGGAACTTCTTTATTGTGATTTACCATCTTGTCTTATTGGGGTGCAGTCTTCTCCTGTTTGGAATGAACTTGTTTATTTTGGCTTACTTGAGAAGAAAATCTAATTGATGCTTGAAGCTAAATAACTATCATTATTCCAGGCACAGTCTGAAAATCACTCGGGGTCTCCTGTGGCCCCTGCTGCGATAACTGTGCCGACAGCAGAGGGAGCATTAAACTCATTNATCATTATTCACAGTTGTTTCTAAACGTCATGGGAATTAAGGTCATTTCATTTTTCTCACTTTTAAAACATGATTGCTAAACTAATCTTTAAAAAAAAACCTTGCTATTACAACTTTGTCTACTAGTTAATCTGGCATAAATTCATTATTGAAGTGTAGCTAACAATACTGAAACAAACCTAGTTTCATTTTAGTCTAGTAAGAAATTCTAGAAAGCACTAAACACTTCAGAAGGCAGGGAGGTGTCTTTTTTCTTTCTTTCCTTGGCCTTTAATAATCTTTAGGTATGTGTCGTAATGGTGGCTTGATTATGTGATGGCGGCATCTATAGATGTTGTTAACAAAGTTCATAGAGCCACAGTCTGTGCAGCACATTTATTAATGCAAGCAAGCTGTGAATACAGCTTCCACAGAGCTACTTGGCAGCTCATCGGTTGCTAAATTAAAATATGTTGCGAAAATGAATGTAAAGAACAACTGTGCCTATTTGTTTTCGATATAAAAACTTGTAGGTGTATCAGCCAGTGTTTTATCCAGTTAATAACATGTTTTGTGATAGGATATATCCAATCTTACACTAACTTTTACAAATTTATGTATAAACAAAGTATAAACCGTGGTCAAGTGACCCAATATATACGTGCAATGTTATGTAGGCAGTGTTATTAGGTTTGGTACTGTTCTGATGTACATGATTGTGAAGCGTGCGCATTTCCCTAACAGAGGACAGTATGGCCCTTATTATTAGAGAAAGTAGTTCCTATGACTACATATTTTTAACTACTTATTTCAGAATAAGTAAAAAATATAATAAAAAAAAATCCCATCTCTGCTGCACACCAGTCTTAGCAGAATCAGTCAATGGCTTTGGGTCATGTTTTCTTTAGAGATTAGTATGGAAAATAAAAAAAAATTCCAGGGAGTCTATACCTAACTTTAATTATTTAGATTTATTGATGCTATATGACATTCTAGAGTAAACCTTCCTTCTCTCAGTCAGCAGAATGCAGTGCTTCCTTCCTATTGAAGTTTAGCAGTTTCAGAAGTGTCCTAATCTTTGAGATTTTGACAGCAGTCAAGAAAAACAATGATTTGTTAATGTGTGTGTGTGAGGGGGTGTTTACAGTGTATTTTATGTGCATTGTACGTTTTTATGTTCTTCTGAGAGCTCCAAATAGAAAAACAAAACCAAACCACAAAACATGTAATGTCTGTTCAGTGTTTTTCTTAACACGTAATCTTACCTTAAACTGATTTACTTTTGTGAACAAAAGGAAATGCTTGTATGTATTTATGAACACTACTCTCCTGTAGTAGTTTCCAGACCCTAACAGGATTTTACACTGGGAAATGTGAACTTTTCAGAAGTGATTAAGTGATCAAAGCAGCAGTTTCTCAGGCAAAGTTCTGCTGTGAAGAGAGGCTTGTGGCTGTACTATGTTACTTACTTATGTTGGACTGTTGTAACACCTCCTATAACGGAGGCGGCATAAAAGAAACATACTAGGAATGCAATGAGTTATAGTCTTGCTGAATTTTACCAAGTTGCCTGCAGATGATGAGTAGAAGACAGAATGACGGAACAGTTCAAGAGTTGTGTAATTGGCAAATCTACTGTCTTGACATTTTTACTTGGACAGTAATTTTAATTTGGTTGGTATTTGAGTGGGGTTTTTTTAGGTTTGCATTTGTAGGGGTTTTTTTGTTGTTTTTGTTTTTCTTTTGTTTGCTTGTCTTCTCATTTCACTGTGTCATTTAGTTTAAAAAATATTTTTAAGAGATTTATTTAGTTTGAGCTCTTTCATGTCCCGGATATTTAGAACAAGCAATTTATCATTTGAAACAAGGGACTTCAAACTACTGTCATCTGAAAAGCATGATATATTAGTATAAAATCTTTTAGTGGAAGTATAATTCTCCATAAAGTTTAACCTAAAGTAAGATTTCTTTAAGCTACAGTATGCAGCCTTCTTTTAAATACTTTTAGTGTGTAAGTTTTGAGTGGTTTTACATTTATTTAGAAAAAAATAACAACTCTTCAGTCTTCAGTTTGTAGGTGCTTAAAAGTAGATCTCAACTTTGTTTCAGGTTGAAGGGCAGAAAAATCATGTATCATCAACAGTTGCTGCCACCCCAAAATGGATACTTGATGTTCTACTTCTTCTTTGAACTGCTATAAGCATTGACATTTCATAGCAGTAGCATACATATGCTCTTTTAAAGTAAAATTATGAGAGCAAATATTTACATTCTAAATTTGGTTTTATGGGAAAACATTGATTAAAGCCTATAAAAAGTAAATGAGGACAAATGAGGAAATCTTGAGTCAATATGGCATTAATTTATCTGTTGTATTTAATTCTCATGTAGTTGCTTCATTTCATTAAAAGTTCTAGGGAGAGGGAAATGTTCTAGTTTTGCTTCTGTGATGAGTATTTTGAGTATTCTCTAATATCAGTCTTGCTGTTCTTAGGCAGATAGAACTCTCTCTCATCCTCTTGGGGTATTTTGGTTGTTGTTTTTGGTAGTGGATTTGGGGGTTTATTTTTGGATTTGTTTTTGGTAGGAATTTAATGGTGTGTTTTATTATTCTAAGCTTCCTTTTTTAGTTGTGGTTCATTTATAGGAGAAGGACAATTACTCTGCTTTTAGGTAAATTTTAATGTAAAACTTGATGAGATTCATCTTAATGGCTAAAAACCTCAAGAATATCTCCAAAATTCCCCTGTTGTATTCGATTTTCATTTGATTCATCTTTGTAGAAAGAGTAACGGCCTCCATTTAGCCATTTCCAAAATCCATTCAAACTATAGAAAGTAAAACTTCTCTACTTTGTCCTTCGGATTTGTTACTAATATTCACAACAGATAGACTTGTCAAGAAATGGAAACAAAACTTGAAAATGTAATGTAGGTTTAAATTAATTTCGCCAAAACCAGAAGAACTTCAATTGGTTTTGTCAACTGATTCCAGAAGACTTTATCTTTTATTGGACATGAGACTTCAAAAAATCAGTGAGTGGGGCAAGCTGAGGCTATGTTGGATGCAGCCAGAGGGTTGGGATGTTCTCTGCAGTTGGCTGTCTGAAAGCTGATACTGTTGTCTACTGACTTGTATGCTTCCCTGCCTCTGGCTTCATTCAGTATTGCATCTTGTCTGGTGTATTTGGGGGATGCTACCAGAAGAAATGCTCCAGTTCTGCCTATATGCTTCTTTTCATCTGGAGCTAGTGGCTGTCTGATGGAAGACTAACTCTTGGTAAAAGAAATCTTAGCAGCATATTGAACTGTGCAGCCATAGACCTAATCTACTATTATTACTCTGATCTGCTGTAACTGCCTGAGCTGCAACAGAACCCTGCAGCAGAACCAGTGGAGTGGCAGTAGGGGAGCAAGGAAAGGCAGAGAAGTGGGCAGTGGCAGATCTTAATATTTAGTATGCCTTTTCATGCTTTTACCTTCCAGCATGCTTTGACTACTTGTGTTGCTACTGAAAGGAAATTGCGACTGAGGAAGGAGGAGGAAGGAGATGGAGGAGAATGAGAAGGGACAGAATATTAGGAAAGATAAAAGCTTTGGTAATTGGTGTGTGTTTGCAGGGTGTAGTGCTATGCTTCACTCTCTGTTTATTAGGCCTGTTGCTGGCTTTTGCTCACTTGGTCAACAGAAACATAAGCCATCAGATACTGAGTTGTAGGGTGTTTGCAGGAGGGAGTATGAACCAGGCATTCAGGCTACTTGTTGTGATTGTATTAGTGCTTTCAGACAGTGTAATGAGCTTCAGCTCTGACATAGGGATGAGAGAGCTGTTGGACATGTTAGCCTCAGGGCTTTCTTCTGAGTATTCTATGCTTGATGTTCAGCCTGCCATTCAGAACCCTCCTGTTCAGAGTCTCTGTGGGTCAGGATGAGAAGAGGAGTTCAGAAGTCTTGTGAATTAATTGCATTTTGCAATGACTTGATGTGGAGTACAGCCTTTTTTCAGGTGAAGCTGGGAAAATATTTATGTAGACAGGTGGGTTCAAATCGTACTTCATATATTTTCACTTTAGGACTGAGGGAAGTCAACATGGCCAGTACTAAATGGAGAACGTCCCTTGCTCTGCCCTGTGGGGAACCATGCTCTTCCCTTATTTCAGTTTCAGTGCTTACCTGGGCATATGGCCAGTCAACTTGCAAAGCTAGCAGAATAGAATGAACTTTTTTGTATTGATTCCTTTTCTTCCATTTTCTTTAGTTGAATTGTCTTGCTTTAAAGACAGATGTGTGGTAGGACTTGTTCAAAGTAGGTGGTAGGATTGTGCAATTAGGGTTGTACATTTGGAAGAGAGAAAAGAAAGGATCAAGCTATTCAGTTTACTTAAGCCATAACACAAAATCACACCCTTTGTCTAGTCAGAGTGAGTTATGTCACATTAGCCTATTGTGTAATAACACCAAAATTAGTTTCTATTTTTTCTCTGCTAAATGGTCATGATATTAAGAAAAAAAATCCATTTTTTTGACAGCATCACAGAGAATTTTTTTCATGTGAATGTTATATAATGGTTGGAAAATAGAAGCAGTGAGTTTCTTCTAATATTTGTGATATGGAGGGTCTTGTACTATTCAACTTTAGGAAGGTAACCTAGTTAACCAAGTTAGGAGTTTACACTCCATTTCATTACCAGTGAAGATTAAAGGCTTCTAAACAGATGCTCCGAATAATACTACAAAGCTCTGTTAAATGAAGTGTTAACCTGAAATTAGAAGCACAGATATAAGACATTAAAATCCTAGTCCTGTTGTAGAGTCATTTCTTCTTCCCCCTCCTGGGGGTTATATTTGAAACAGTCACTATTTGCTTTTTAGAATTTCTGGCTTTCAGGTTATTTTCTGTTTGTAGAACTGTAAAATGTTTTGGGTTTTTGATTACCATAACTCAGTTAACCCTGTGAAGGCAAAGTGTAACTCTTCTGCAAGAACTGTAAAGCAGTTTATGAATGGAAGGCACAAGTGTCATTTAGAAAACAGAAATAAATCACATTAAAAGATTTGTTAATGTAATAGTCTGCTTAAAGAAAACAACTTGTAAAAGTTAGACAGCTTGTTTAATTAATAAAGTGGGCTTTTTTTTTACCCGCTATATCAGTGTAAAATAAATGTGTGTGGTTATGTTGGGATGGGAATCTAAAGTTGTATTAAATAATCAAAGAGATATTGCACTTTTTTTTTTCTTTTAACAAAGGTAGTCAAGAAACAAAGTATCTCTGTAATGATGCTGTACCTCTGTGTGTATATATATATATATCTAGTGTGTGTATATGTGTGCAGCACAGACACAGCGAATATGTGCAATGTGTGTATATATACACTATCTGTGTGTGTGTATAGGTAGTTATTTATTCATTTTTAACTTTCAGGTTAGTCCACTACCATGTCACTCTGCAAATCCATACTCTTGTAAAAGATTTTGTGGGCGGCTTCTTGATTGTCAGAATCACACCTGTATGAAAGAATGTCATCACGTTACTAAATTGAACAGTAGTGTAGATAGAAAGAAGGTAAGTTGGTTTCCTTTTTATTTTTGTGTTTTATACATTGTCTTCAGTTTTACTGGAAAATAATTTGCAGCTGGAAGGCATGGGAATTATTCCAGATTCCACTATTTCCATTGATGTTCTGACATGAAGCTAATCTATACTTCTTTAGACTAGAAAACTGAGACTATTAAACCAAAACAGTGAGTATTGCAAGATATTTATGTTAACATACATTAGTTTTCATCAAAACCTTACTTAATACTCTTAAGTCTCTTCTAAGTTTTTCTGTCAAGATTAAGTGAACTACTGATAAATCCCTATATACAAACACACCTGCAATTTACTGAGGAACCTGTTTACTGAGCAGTTATAAATGGGTTAAGGAGGTTATCAGCTCTTTAGGAGAGAGTTCTGGAAATGTTCCACAATAGGGAAAGACTATTTAAAGCACTGGGTTGATAGATTCATGCTTATCAATGTCTACTAGATACAGTCATCTATGTGATTAAGAAGCTGTAGATGTTAGTAGCTGAAGATAATATGAAACAAAACTAAATACAAAGGGGAAAATTGTTCTGGCCTTGAGCAGTCATAGCTTGTGGTTTGAGAGAGTCATGATTTGGAGGAAAACAGCTTTTTAAAGTCTTTAAAGCATTACTTAAGAAATGAAGTTGCAACATGATCTCTCTGGGCATTTAGAAACCCAAGCAAATGTTCAGTTGGGTACAAAACATGTTATATTGCAACTTAAATAGGTTGATATCCTTATGGATTCCAGTCCTAGAAGTGGTGGTGTCTAATAACTGTACATATTGCAGTTACCACATTATTCTATTAATGATTGTGGAACTTTTGTCTGAGGAGTATGAGCTGTTGGTGCAACTCGGGGAACAGTAACCTGCAGCAGTAGAGTGACCTCAGTAGATACTGAGAGTGATAAGCATCTCAGGTTTTAAAAGGCTATCTGCCTGCTGCTTCAGTTAAACCAGTTAAAATGTGAATGGGTCAGGATTATTCCTAGCTCCATTTTGAATGAGACAATAGATCCACAGAAAATAGGAGTTGTACGTACATGTGAACTATGGTAAACGTAATTTCTCAATTTTCTTTAAATTTTTGTGAACTCAAGTTGATTTTGACCTTTAGAGTTTTTGTGCTGTTGTTTTTTTTTTTTGTTGTTGGTTGGGGTTTTTTGTTTTGTTTTGGGGTTTTTTTGTTGCTAGGTTTTGGGTTTTTTTTTGATAGGCTGAATTACAGATGTATTCAGAAAAGGGCTGATTAAGTTTCTTGCTTACATAACTTGAGTAGTGATTTTTCTGTCTGGAATTTAGGTTTGTTCTGCATGTTATGTTACAAAATACATACATTGCTTGGTAAAACTGTTAAGTTTTATACCACAGTTTTCTAAGTTCTTTCAGTTGCTGTTGTCTTTTGTAGGTGTGAATTTTTTGGGGTTAGGTGTTGTAAATGATCATTGTACAAAGGCTCCTTTTTAAATTTTAGCAAAAATTGTTCAACTGTAGAAGCAGAAGAAAAGGAGACTGGAAGAAAATAGGGGGAAAACTGTATTAAAAACTTAAATTCTTATGCCTTTGTTATGAAGAGCATAAAGTGAAATGTTGACATGGAATTAGTCCTTTTGGGGAAGCATTGTAGCTTCGTTCTTGGATAAATTGGCTTTACTTTGACTGGCTTCTGTGAAACAGAGCTTTAGAAAGTGATGGTGGGCCTTAAATACTTGTGTAGGTTCAGTTGATAAATCATATCAATCTCTCTGTGTGTACTTGATTGCAGTCTGGGGTTCTCAGTGAGTTATTAAAGTAAGAGAATGAATAGAAATGGAGCTTAATTTACTGTGCTGATCATCGCATTGTGCTGATGTTGATAGTGTCACCTGGAATGAGAATGACACCACGGCTCTCATAGGCTTTGTGTAGTGTATAGAGTAGAAGCAACACTTGAGCAGTTCCCAGCATATACCTAAGCTTGCTTTCTGGAAGATTATACAAACTATAATGCACCTATAGAAATGGAATGACATAAAGTTTCCTTCTTAAAGTCAAACAAACAACTTCTGCACCCTTGTATTACAAAGCTGTATGTCATGACTAAAGTATTACAATAACATGGTACAGAAGAATAGTTTTGGATATGAAATTACTTCTAACAGTTTTCCATAGAGAATTACCAGACTTAAGGGCAGTTTTCCAAAGTACTAATATTAAGAGGTCCTTTTATGCCCTGGAAGCAAAACAGAGCTCTTTAACTGGCTAACATTGGCATTTCTGCTTTTCTTCTAAAAGCATATTTTAATAATTATTTTTGATTGAGGAGTATCTTACTGAATAGTTGGATTTCCTTAGCAAAAAGACCTTAACACTTCCTTCTATATAAAAGTTCGCTAATGGCATCTAACCAATAAATGTTTGGCACTTCTTTAGTACTTTGTTTTTATTTTGTTAGGCAGGTCCAGAATGTTCGCAGTGTGAAGAGGAGTGTACTAAGCCCCGGCCATCTGGCTGCCCTCACCGATGTGTTTTGCCCTGTCATCCTGGAGATTGCCCATCATGTCTCCAGATGCTTAAAATAAAGTGTCACTGCAAACTATCTATACTATATATTGAATGCTTGTAAGTGTCAGAAATGAAGCCAACTTTTCATTTGAATGCTACTAACTGGAGAAACCATTTGAAATGTCTGGGGATGGGAGCTACTCTTATGACAAGTCATGACATTTTTATTGATGGTTATAATTTATAATATAATAGGGGGGTTTCTATTTAAAATTTGCCAGTTTTTTGTTTGGTATTACTGCTGAAATTCTTATAAATGCATGGAGTCTCATGAACAGAACTGATTTTTGTAATGTTTTCATAATAAATTAATATTTTCAATTATGCAAATGCATAGTAATCTGCATAATGATTTTTATATGTAGTTCTTTTACAGTATGTAAAAAAGAATTTTATAACAAGGACTAGAATTAATGTAGTTAGTGTAAAAGGTCTTTTCAATTAATGTCCTTCAAACTAGCTGTTTTAATTGGAAAACTTTACTAGTAATTTTTACTCCTTTTTAATCATTTGTGTGTGTGTGGATAGAGGGTTAGCTAAACCTTACTAAACATAAGATGGGACTTGGGGATTTAAGCATTATCCTCTACGTATTTCTTTGAAAACATTCATTCATGTGAGCAACCTGATCTAGTGGGACGTGTCCCTGCCCATGGCAGGGGGGTTGGAGCTAGATGATCTTTAAGGTCCCTTCCAACAGGACAGTTCTATGATTCTATGATTCCATGCATGTATATTCTGTGTATATTCTTTTTCATGCATTTTCTTTAAAGTATTTCAAATCCTCTAAATTTATTTGGTTTGTCTGTAAAATAGTATAGTTTATATCAGTTCCACAGGATGTGGACAAATGAGCTCAATTTACAGTGAGATATATTTAAAATACACCCCTAATTGTATTGACTTTTGTTGTTTTTAATTTGGAATTTATGACAAATACATCTTGTATTTTACAGAAAACTAACAAGTGCTGATTTTAAAGAAAAGGAGCTTCTTGTTTCCTGCAAAAATCAATGCCCAAAAGAGGTAAGGCATATTAACCAAGAAATACTTGATTTGATGGATGTGTGGAATTGTGTGGATATTATTTCTGTAAGGTTTTTGATACAGTTTCATAGGCCAAGCCAACTGGAGAAGCTTAGTCTAAATGAATATGCATAATGACAGATGTGAAGGTGGTTAGTGAGCTGTACTCAGAGGACGGTTATTAATGTCTTGCTTTCAAATTCAGAGCTTTATATTGAAGGATCAGAAATCTGTCTCCAAGGCATTAATGACTTGAATGTTTAAGTATGCAGATGAGGTTGAATATGGAAGAATGTCCTTTTACGTGGTTAAAAACTGTTCTTGAATTTATCTTCAACATAATGAGGTGCTGTTGGATTGGGAAAAATAATAGAAAAATTATGCTTGCAATTGTTCCTATCTAAATGCAGGTCTAGTAATCCCTGTCTCTGCAACAATTTGGGTATGGTGGGAAAGGATTTTATACTGACTGAGATGAGTTAATAATGCTCTGCTATATTAGTGAAATATACGCTAAGTAGTGTGAAATAAAAGAGAAGCCAGTTAATCTTTCTGCTGTATCTAGGTCTGTTTAAAGAGTTGTTATCCCATAATCACTTAATATTTTGTTGTTCTGGTTTGGTCCTTAGCTGTGTAGCTGAGTCTTTGCCTCGTGTAGTATTTAACTGACACTCATAAATAATCTGATTCTACCTTTTTTTCTTTCCCTGATTCCACTTAGTTCCCTTATGCTGGTTTACCTATGATGTCCTCTAGTCTGAGATTTCTGTCTTGTTACCTCATCTCCTGTACTACTAAATTCTGCCTCAACCTATTAAACATAGGTTCAGAAATGTTCTTCTGATTCACTGTTTTCTGGTTTCAGAAGCATCACATTTGAATCCTTGCCTTCATTAGAAAACTTTTTCTGGTTTTGAGTAAATGCAAAAATTCACAGGATTTCTGCTTGTTTCCCAACAGTCTTTGTTCCTCTGTTTTTCAGACAAGATTATGTTAACCCTAACAGGAGTGCTGTGCTCTGTGCTGTGTGCCTACTAGTATCTTCTGCTTTTTGCCCTTGTAGATGCCCTTCTGATGTTTGGGGTTTTTTTCTGTAAATGAACGTGCCTGTCACAGTTTTCTCATCTGGATGTCTGGAAGCTCTCTTCCTGGTGGGGGAACACTTTTGAATATTATTTCATTGTCCATTTACCTCTTAATTTTGTCCTTTCATTTCTCTCTTTGTTTCTTGGTTTTATTTGCTCCAAGACTTCCTTCTCTTTATTTTCAGGAGTGCTTATAATCTCTTGATATGAACTGTTTGTTCCTGTATTTCAGCTTCTCTTCAAAGTTGTGGGTTTGATTTTGTTTTGTTTTTTTTCCACCCATATCTCATTTTTTACTTTGATTAATGTAACTTACAATTTTTCTGGACATATTCCCAAGACTCCGTCTGGGGTTTAAAATTTAAAGTAGAAGTGATCTTGAATTCTAGCATGCAGTTCCGGATTGCCCTGTTCCACAGATCACTTTTTTTTTTAATTAATTCAATTGGATGTGAGAGTTTAGGACAACAGAGTCCACTTTACTTTTATAGAGCTTTTATTTAACTCCAAAATTTTCATTCCTATAGATGCCTTGAAAAATAAGGTTTTATGCTGCTTCTGCTATCCAGAGGATCTTTGTAGTGTGATTGATGAAGTAAAAAAGCATGCTCTTTTCTTCCTGTGAATCCAGCTTTTACTGGCTTTCATGAAAAATAAAAGTATTAGTACTGTACTGCTTCAGATAGTTCGTATTTTGGTGTTACAGTTCATCCTACTTTCCTGAGTTCCTATTTTGATAACTTCATATGTATTGTATGGGATTTTTACCATTTTTTTAATATAAAAGATTTGTTCATGTTTATCTGACTATGGAAGGGTACTAGGGATATTTTGTCTGGTTTGTAAGTGTTTGTCTGTAACTTGGGGAACATTAGCTAGCTGTATCATAATAACTCTTTTGAAGCAGTGATTGATAAACACAATTTGAAGGAGCAGCCTTAACAAACATTGCCCTGACACTACCACCCTCCACCCTTCCTGCCTCAGCAAATACAGATCAAGCCCATTGTGGGGGAATCTGATCTTGGGTCATTAGCAGAGCTCAGTGAAGTTACTGTTTCCTAAAAATTGATGTGCACTGTAACTCCACCAAGCTTAGTGTAGTGCATCTTAGATTGAATAGAATACAATACTTTACTGAAATCTTAGTTTTGACATGTTTTTCTTTCTGGTTAATGGAAATTATGGTGGACTGTATACTACCATATTTGAAATTACAGGTTGCATGGTTCATATGGAGGTTATGAAAATGAATTGTATTGTATGATGCCTTGGAAAAAATACAACAGGAACTTGAAAATCATGGAAGATTTCCTGGTTCTGTTTTGGCTGTAGCAGTTTGAAACTATAAAAATGACTTCTAGTATTACACTGCAGCTCACATTTCCTTTCTGCTTTAGGGAGAAGCAAAGTCTTTGATACTGCCACAGCTGTTACATGAGATGCTTTAATTAAAAAGCAATAACAAAATATCCTGCTGAAGGAAATTTAACTTTTCTTTTTAATCAGGTCTGATTAAATTCTTATGATCATGTTTGCAGATGTTTTGGGACAATTCCTACATAGTCATTTTAACAGTCATCATTTATGTATTCATATCAGTATTTGTGGATCTGTGTTTAATACTTCTGTGTAATTAGTGTTTTTTGACAACAGAACTATAAATTTGTACATTTACTGTGCACTCTGCTACTGTCTTGATGTGAAGTATGGGACCCTATTGTGATAAATTTATTTTAACATGATAGTGCAGTAGAAACAATGGCATAAATTTTCAGAGTATGCAGATAAAATAATTTCTGGATGCTTCATTAAATTCTGTAAACATACTTTGAAAATGTAAATGGGTTGCAAAAATTTACATTTCATCCATAATGAAAGCATTTTCCTCAATGTCTGACTTAAGCAGTAGAGATTTTTATAAGATCACTGGAGGCAGGGTCACCCTTCAAACTGAAATGTCTACTCCTTTGTCTGGAAGTGATAAACATATATTTTATACTTAGCTTTTGGGATTGCTGTACAAAAGTGCTGTTTTCTTTATTAATAGGTTATTTTATTTATTATTAGGTGCATATAAACAGGTTGTATTTATTATCTTCTGGTGGAGGTCATTTAAACCTCCATAAATATTGATCGGTTTTATCATCATCAGACATAATGTTGAGATTTAAATGCATTGCCTACAGGGAAAATACTTGCAGGATTTTTTTTGTTTTGCTTTCAGAGCTGTGGATTAAATCTCTTTCTTTCAAAGGCCTTCCCATGTCAAACAAAACCTGTTCATTTTGGCCTTTAGTTCACAAGGTATTGACAAGGGATCTTGTATAGTGAAAAAGATCTGAAAGGGCATAGACCTTCTAATTTAGCACTAAGTAGCTCATCATGGACACTTTAAAACAAACAAAATACATCCTTTTCAAATACGTTATTTATCCAGTCAAAGCAGTGGAAGGATTGCCATTGTTTTCTGAGATAATGGTGTAATGTTGATTTGCCACTTGTTTCACTGCTGTACTTGATTTTTTTTAATGTTGGGTTTGCATTGGAGAGAGTAAAAAGAAAGCGACAATACCAGGTTTATTCTTGTCCTGCATCCATGTGGATGTGAACTGTTTAGGTCTGTGCAGAGAACTAAATGGGTACATTCAGCACTGGGTTAAACATATATCTGTGCTATGCAAATTCTGCTCTAATGGTGTGTAATGTGAGAATTTTATTGCAGTAGCACCTTGAGATTGAGGTGAGAGCTACGGTCTTGAATTCGTAGTTCTGACATGTCAGATATTAGACTGTTTATTTGGGCTTTGACACTATTAATGGAAATGTGCCTAATTAGTATGAAGCCCATGCAGTAGCAAATGAGTTTTGCAAAGATTGTGATCACTAGTAGCACGCTCAGCTGATGGACTCCATGTTCTGGCTAGTGGTCTCACCTCAGTAGCATAGAATGCTTAAAGACAGGTTTCTCTCCTCATCTTTTCAAAATGAGACAAAATGAAAGATAGGTTTGCTGATAATCAGGTGTGCCTGAGCAAACCTTAATTCCTTCTTTGGTAAGATGACCAACTTAATTTTTTTCCCTCCAGATGAAGCAAATAGATTAGATCGACTACATAAGGCTTCAGCAGAGCAATTGAGTCAATGCCAGTTAGCAAATACCTAGTTCAGAAATAGAAGAGGGTTAATAAAAGGATGAAACAAAACAAAAAACCAGAAAACTAAAGGAAATGTTGGAGCAAGAGATGTTAACAATAAGTAAATTTTTCTGAGGATGGGATTGATGATTGACCTTGCATTGTTTTCAGTAATGACCTTGGAACCAAAAAACATGGGAATTTTCTGATGAAATGTGGGGAGTGTTGTCAGTAAAGGATAACTGAGGAAATGCATGTGCAGAACACATGTATTTGGGGCATGTTATTAGATACAGAAAAAACAATAAGATGATGCATATCAAGGCTCATAGTAAGCTCCTAGGAAACAGCAGAAATTCTTATTGTCATAGCATGGTTAGCTGGGGAGAAATGCAAATGAGAGCTGAAGATGTATTAGGGAAGATACTCTAGTAAGAATAAGGTGGAATTACAGTATTGTACAAAGTCCCATTGATTTAAGCTTCCTGAAAGTCAATGGAGGGAGTAATCTGGGAATAAAGAGCCTTTTATGAAAGGACAGTAGAGAAATATTTCAGTATGAGGACAAGAACTAAGAGGTTTAGGCTGGCTAGAATAACTGTGGGAAATTGAAGTAAGCTCTTGCATTTTGTAGTGAGCTCCTGGAACAGCCTCCTCAGTGAAACAGTAGAAAGGGAGCAGAATGGGGTAGGACTGTTTTCCACAGTAAGACTTCCTCCAGTCCTGGAGGGATCATAGGAGGTGCCCACCTTTAGGAGGACTGGACGTTAGTAATGAACATTATTAGCTCAGATATTGAGCCAATTCCAGTGGACTTCTGAGAATCTAAATTTATTAATAACTAGAAGTGTATACCCCTGTGTTTTATAATTGTCTTACATAGTATTCTCATTCTTGTGGATGAAGTGATGTAGTATGTATACATTTTCAATTTTTAGTAAATGTGAAAAAATTTACCACAAATTTTGTCTTGGCATTTTCCAAGTTGTGTTTATCCCTTAATGACAGTGAAAAGGTGAAATTTTATTATTAAAGAACATGATGCAGTGCCATTTTAAATACTTCGGAGATTTAATGCCACCTCTAGAATTGATTAAATGTCTTATGTGAGATTTTACCTTCAGTTATTAACAGTATTGGATTATGTACTTGAAAATGAAAAATTACTATTTTGAAGATTCCTTACAGGCATTTGAATGAGCAAGGTATATTTTCAGTCGTATTCTTAACAGTCAATGAAAAAAATTGTTTGCTTCCTTGTAATTTTTAATCTAATATAATACTGGGAGCACTGCTATATTCCCAGCAATCAGCATATTTAAACTAATATCTCTGTTCTTAACACAGTAGTTGAATGATAATATTTTGATTACAAAAGTTAAAAATTGCACTGGCAGTATGGGATAATCTGCTAAATGCCAAAATTATGTGAAATTATTTCAGACATGATAAGAATATTGGTGACCCCTATTTGACTTTTTCATAGTTCAGAAGATATAGCAAGCAAATATTTGCCAAAAAAAAACCAACCAAACCAACTACTTCACAAGTGGAAAAACTGATAAGCTGAATGAGTTCACTTTTAAACTGCTATGTCCAAAATAAAACCAATTCATAGGTTCTTTATAATTTTACAGTCATTTATTGCTGTGGGTGTTTTGTTTCTGGTTTTTGTTCTTTATAGTTGCCCTGTGGTCACCGATGTAAAGAGGTTTGCCATTCAGGTAGCTGTCCTCTGAACTGCAGCCAGAAGGTGAAACTCCGATGTCTCTGCAAGAGACTAAAAAAGGTAAGTTTTTAAGTTACAATTATTGAGAATGGATTTTCTTTGTATATTCCTAGTCTTCATGGGTAGGTTATCTCTGTCGCAGATTAGAATAGGTCCAGTTCCTCTACTAGAGCTCTAACATTTAACATCGGCTGAAGTTCTGGGCTGCAATATCAAAAGATTTACTAGAGAATATAAAATCCTGTTAGTTTTATAATACGTTAGCTGCCTGACTTGCAGTAGCTTTATCTTCAAGCACAACTGAGGTTTTGTAGCTTCACTGGGAGAATTGTCAGATGACCTGGAGTGATTCTGATGATATTGGGAAAGCTTATAATTACATAAGTTGGAACAAGCACTAATCCTGTGAATCTCTAACTAAAGTAATCATTTATGGTTCTTTGCAAACCTAAAAGCTAGTACAGGCATCAGCATCCTTAGCTTTTAACAGAAATAAGGGACAATGTAACTTACTATAGCTATATAGTATTATTAAGGGAAGAACAGAAATTGATGTGATGTCTTGGCAACTAATAATGACTTAATGAAAAAAATAATTATCTGGTTTAAATAAAAGGTGCTTAAATTATTTTTCTGGACTCAGTCAGCTTCTGAGCATTCCAAACAGGCTGCAATTCCCCAGAGGTCTCAGTTTCTCCAAGAAACATCTTGCACAACCAGAAATCTTGCAAGTGGGGTGTTCAGCAGGAGAAAGGATAACATATACAGAACAAGTGCTTCAAATTGAACAATCTGTACTTAAAGATAATCACCTTTTTTTTCTTTTCTTTTTTCCCCCCAATGTAAGGGGGAGGGGAGGAAGGTCCAGTGAGAATTTTCTTTCCCATCATAACCAGACCTGTAATCTCAGTCAGTTAGAGAATGTATATGAAATCGTGAGACTCTAAATGCTATCTCCTTCTGACAAAGTTCAGGAGGTTAACTTACTTTGTCCTGGGCAAGTAAGTGAGAGAGAGAAAAGAGAAGAAACTAAACTGGGCTATTTATCGATTTATTCTTGCTTTCAGCTTAGCTTATCAGAAATAAGGAAAAGAGAAAAAGACAATTTAATACAGAATTACGGATTCAAATAGCATTTAAGCATTAGCTTTTTTTTGTGTAATCAATGTTTTACTACATAAGAATATTTTATAATTATTTTCATAAAGAAATTGATATTATAATTAAAATGTTATGTAGGGAAATGATTATAAAAGACTCAAATTGTACTTAACAGGAAATACAGTGCAGCAAGATACAAGAAGGCCAAGTTTCACTGGAATGTGATGCATTATGCAAGGAAATGAAACGGAAAGCATCTGAGGTATTGTACAATAGTAGCTATAGTTTCTTCTCAGTGCTTCAAGAAAAGTGGGCAAAAAATGAACACTATTTTTTTCCAAGGCAATACCAGCAAAAAATACAATGTAAGTAGATGTCCTGTTTGATAGCAGATACTTTTTCAGACTTGCATTTGGCTTAGTGGGGAGAATTACAGTGTTTGTAGACAGTGTTAATTAACTGAGTGAAATACTATGTTAAACCAACGTTCTGTTATTTTCCTGTTTGTTTTTTCTTTTTAATTTGTTGAACTGGTTCTTACCTCTTAACTGGGAACAAGTGATGATCAGTGATGATAAAAATCATCATTGCTGATGATCATTGCCTTAGTATTAGGGCCAGGCCACTTCACCGAGTATTGTTAAATCTGTTCCTTGCAGTGAAAGTTTTGTAGCCATTGAACACTCAACTTGTCCAGCATGAAGAGTGTAATCCTGTCACCCTGTGTTAGTTACCATGCACCTGAAGAATGAGCCAGAGTTTTCAGCAATTGTAGCATATACCTTTTAGCCTGCTGTAAATGTGACTTCTTCCTTGTTCTGCTGTTTTATGAAGTAAAGAAATTGCTGCATGCTGTCACCCAGAGAGGCAGAATATCTGTCTTGGTTTCATAAGCCTTTCATAAAAATATAAACAAAAAGAATCAATGCACAATTTGTTTGGGTTTTATCAGGTAAGCATTAGATGTAATAAATGTATAACCTAAAAACTCAGTGGGTAAAGCTGACTTTTGTCAGCTTCTGCTCAGACTTTCAGGATTGATTGGTGTGTTCTAACAAGTACCACACAAAACAAATCCTGCAACTTTGCAAGCTGGTCAGATGCTAAGATTCTTGGGATATGGCTTTAGAAAATCCCAACCGTAACAAACAGTTCCAGTAAGAGTATGAAGATAAGTTCATAGGGCATGAAGTGAACTAAGCAAGGTGAATTCACAAGACACTGCGTAAGCTGGGACACAGCAGCATGTGTCAGTGCAGTGCAGTGCCAGCTGCTGTTTTATTTCAGCAGATACTAGTTCCTATTTCTCACCTCTGACATTGTAATCCACAGGCAGAAATGCTCTAATGCAATGAGCAAGCTACAAATTTATACCAAAAGCAGTGCCACAGACCTACTGTGTGGCATAACCTAGCCATGTGTACCTTCCTCATAGAAGAATGTGAATTTAGTTGTTTTGGAGTTTTTTTAGATGGGATTATAACGTTCTTTTTAAATTCTTACTAGGAACCTTTGTGTACGCTGTAGTGACTTGTAAATGACATGCTAGAATGATCTCCGATTATATGCACTTGACAAGAGTAGTTCATTATGTCAATTGCCATTTAATACATCAAGACTGGAAAAAGTCTGTTAACTGCAGACATTTACAAAGATAATTTAGTTTGCATAGTTGCAAACAGTCATCAATTTCCCAAAGCGAAGTGTATTAATTCTTACTGAAAAGTCTTCATCTACAGCACCTAGTGTGTGCTTCTGAGGAATGAAGTGTCTTCTACTGTACGTTAAAGAAATAGTTCTGGAAATCTTTTTCTGTACTGTGATTACAGTGGTTAAGCTGTTAACTTGCATACAAGTATGACCACAACAGTGTAAAAAGAAGCTTTCCTGTTGCTTTTTTCCATATTTGTGGGTCACTTTTTTTTTGGGCTGAAGTTCAGCCGTTAGATGGCAGTGAAATAGCAGGAGGCTGGTTGAGTGCTTTTCCACACCAGACCTGCCAATCTCAGATATGTGTGGCTGAAAAGGTCTTTTATACACTTTTCTAAAGAGACTCTGCTATTGTGTCTAGACTAATGAAATAATCATGAATGCTTTTATTTGATATAAGTTTAGCAATTTAAAAAATTATCTGAAAACCTGCAGATAGGACTGTTTTGTTAACCCTGTTCTCAGTGTGCAGTCTGAGCTGCAATGTACTGAAGCATGGGCTGCTGTGTTTTCTCCTTAGTCACCAAGAGCTCTTGAATTGCAAATTGTCTGGAACAAATTCCACCTGTGCAAGCCATATTCAGTAAATACTGACAGGAGTATCCAAATCATCCAGTTATTAAGATCCAGACTGTTTTTCATGTTATTGATCAGATTTGTACCTCTAACTTTTCTAAGGTAGTAATCTAATGGCTGCAAGGCTAAAGGTCCAAGAAATGTATACAAGGCAGCAGACACATACACTGCTGCAGTATACTCTTTCTGTTACTACTATTACTGTAATGATGTCTGACTATGGGAATTTTAGAGGTTGAGCTGGAGTCTTTCTGTTTAATGGTGTTTGTTGGATTTGTCTCCTATTAGCAGGCCTAATTGTTTTTTAGTTGACATAACTTTTGGCATATATAAAAGTTCTGTAGCACTGAATTTCTAGATTTAGCCAAACACTGTGTGGGATTAGAATACTTCCCTCAATTATGAACCAGCCTCCTGGTAATATATGCCTTTGCTTTGTTATTATGAAAAAAAAAGTATTGATGTTTTATCCCTGTGTGGTATCTTCACAGTCTTCATGATTTTGTGCCCTGCTAGTCACCTGATTAATCCTAGTTATGTGTCTCTTTAAATGGATATGCATATGTTCAGGCTTTACAGTCTTCTGTTATTGCGGAACCAAAACTGAATGCAGGAGCTAAGATTTAAGTGCATCATGTGTTTACATATTGACATCTTTTTCTGTACCATTTTTCTCCTAATAATTTCTAACATTCAGTTTTCTTTCTTAAATACTACAGAACACTTCCACAGAATTACCAGCTGTAACTCTTATGGCTTCTTTTCATAGTACTTTCTGATGTTGGAGCATTTTTAGTTACATTTCGTTTGCATTATGCTAAAGCTTTATAGCAGTTTGGTTATGCATTATACAATATATGTTGTATTCAGTACAAATATAGAGCTTTCCTTTTGTTTTATCAGTCAGGGAATATTCAAAGTACTTGAAATGAAATAGATGTGTGTAAATTATATACCTACATAGGAGTTGTTTGTTTGTGTCAAGTGTATTGAATTGAGGATAAAGTTGCTGAAAATTTAAAATAACTATCTTTAGGAATTTTCCTGGTTGTAAGAAAAATATTCTGTCAGTAATGTTTGTCAGTTTGAAGTCAGGAGTTCCACTTGTTACAGCCATTAGAAGTTTCCCAAACGCGAGATGATGCAGCTTTTTCTGAGAGTATTTTGTAATCTGAATAAGTTGAGAGCTCACTTGATAGAGGCCTTGCTCACTTTGTCTGGGAATCATGGTATGGCAGTAATTATGACTCCATAAGAAAACAGGTTTAGCTGCTGTTTACAATAGTTGCTTATCACTTTCTATGTCTCGACAGATAAAAGAGGCAGAAGCCAAAGCTGCTATTGAAGAAGAGAAACGAAGACAACAGGTATAAACCCTTCTTCCTTACCCACTTCATCCCCACTTTGTTCTTGTTAATCAGTTAATTTACATGCAAAAAAAGATGTGTAGTTCATAATGTGATATGCACAATCATGCCTATCAGCTGTGGCCTTACTCTAAGATGTGTTCTGTGAATGCTTTACAATGGTTAAGAGCCACATGTTTTCCTGATTTTCATAATTTTATAATAATTATGATAATAAGTTTAATCTTGCATTAATAAGTGTGTATAGCATAGTTTATTTTTAAAACATGAAATACTCTTGATTTTAATTGAACACTTTCTAATGCATAAAGCCCAGAGAATTGCTGAATAGCCTCCATAGAAATTTAAATATGGAGTGAGCTTCCCTGCTCTCCCCCATCATGAAAGAATGAGGAAGCCTGAATGAGTCTTTGTGTTTCAAGGTCTCTGAGGGGAGGGGAAACCCTGTATTTACTGTAATTGCTGTTGTTGGTGAGCATATGTTGTCAGCATATGTAAATCCAAGAAGGTTCTGTGCCAGCTGCCTGGAAACACTAATACTAATTATATTTCAGGCAAAAACCATAAGCTTGGTCAATGGTGATATCTAGGTCAGGTTTGCCATCTGGAGGCTACAGCCTTAATGCACTCTTTCCAACTAGTTCATGCATATATGCCTGTGCCTCAGCATTTGACACCAACTCATACTCAAAATCCAGTGTATGCTTTCTGACTCTCCTCTTGCTCAGTTATCACAGCAGTTATGCATTAGGTTATCCTTGGACTTTCACCTGCATGGCACACTCTTGTTTTTATTGCCTGCTTGAAAGGGGATGGCGGGGGCTTACTCATAGGCCCTGTCATCTTGTACCATTTTCCAGATCTCATTAGGATAGACTATTTCTCTGTGGGTCACAAATTCTGTTATGCGTACTTTGATTAATTGCCTAGAGACTTTATTAAATCATTACATCTACTAACCATTGCTCTAGCAAGGCCTACTTCTGTTTTTCAGTGGGGATTGTGTCTACTTGTTGCGTAGGCAAATCATGCACTTATGTACCTGTTGTCTAGGGGACCGGGCACTATTTTGTTATCATCTTGTAATATGTATTGTTACATTCGTGCCTCAACTGTCTAGAATATTGATCAGATATTTCCTCATACAATTCATAGACAATTCATCTAATTCTTCTTATTCTCTTAGTTGACCCTAGTAATGTTATTTCTGGGACATAGGTCAGGAAGTGTAGCTTGCATACAAATGTCTGAAACAATTTGTTAAGCAGAAATAATCTGTAATTTATGGTTTTGTGAGCTAAGTACTGAAGTGGACGTTTACATGTGTAAAGACCATGCTTAAAATTCTAGCACTAGAAATTCAAAGTTGCTGGTATTTGTAATGCACACGTGTTTCCATGCATTCCAGAAAGCATCTTAGTTACGTAATCATCTCTGCATCAAAATAACTTATAGTCCCTCTACTAAAGTTTCAGTAATGAGGCTTAACTGAAACTGTAGCAGATTCACACCACCAGCATAGCGTGCACATCATTTTTATCCTGATTTGATTCTTCAGTAATGATTGTTTCTCTCTGCAGTACACTACTTGTACATTCACTGAAGTCTCACAGTCCAGCAGTACCCTTGTGTAATTTGTGGCAACTGGATCTATGCATGATGTTTCGGGATAGATGCAGCTTCAAGGATAGATGACTTCACCTATACATAATCAAGCTTATTAGAATGTTAATTAAGGGTGGCCAGTTGTGTGGCACAATAGCAAACAGTAGGACAACAGTAAAAAATAGGGCAAAACAAAACAGAAAGACAACAGTAACTAACAGGCTGTAGAATTGCACACAAGTACTAACCTCAGCTTCTGTAGCCTTTTATTTAAACTTGGTTCTTTTCCAGTTTGTGTTTTCACAATTGCTAGAGGTGGTCATTGCTTTGATTATTTAAAAATTCAAACCAAGCTCAGTCTCTCTCACTCTAGTATAAAAGACTTGGTTAAATTTTTGAGCTAATTGGTAATAGTCTAGAGTTTTAATACTGAAAGTGGAGGTCTTAATCCTGAATTCTAATTTAATGAGTTATATGAAGGATCTTTTTTCTTTTTTTTCTTAGAAAGAAAAATATTTTAACAGCTTCTTGTAAGTTACAGAGGTTAAGCACCTCCGTTCCCATCTCCAGTCCCCCACCCCTGCTAGAACAGAACACCTGCAATTTCAGGATATATACACTTTGTGTCTAGTCTGTATAGTCACTGTTATTTGCATTAACTTAGCTACATTTTCCCATGGGGCTCCTGCTCCTTCCAGTGCTGGAAGAATATAGAGAATAACATATGAAGGACCAAAATCTATTACCTGAGCAACACAAAGTAGGCATTGTCTGACCTCAAAGTCATTGAGTGTACAGTTTAAATAAATGCATTTCATTTTACTTTTAATATGCCTATAACCAAAGAAGTTAGGTTCTTACTCTAAATGAAAATCAAGGTAGTTTGAAGACAACCATTACTTTATTGTTCAGAAATCACAGAGGTGACACTTTGGGAGTGATGACAGTTATATAAAATCCATAGGTAGCTTTTCAAGGATAGTGATGGCTTCTTATATTCTTTGCCCACAAACCTTCTTTCATTCTGTTTTGGTTTTTTATGATGCGTTTATTTTTAGCTGGGTTTTTATAAAGATCAGTAGGAAAGCAATTCAATGTGTGTTATGTAATTGTTTGAGCCCTAAGTTTTAATTCAGATTACTGCAATTCATGAAGCACTCTGCTTTGAAAACATACTTATCATGAGTATATAATAACTATAGAAGCCTGAAATTTTATTTGGTGACTGTGTAAAGTGAAGTACTGCTGTATTATCTGTAAAATCCTAAGAACTCTGCACTTACCTCTAGATTTTGGATTTTGAAAAACTGTTTCATTAGAATACTTTGCTTTTCTAAAGGAGGTTTCAAATAGCAGGCTGTAGAACTTTGTCTGAACTTTTCTCCTGTATCAAAGTATCAACAATTCCTGCCTTTATTGGTACAAAGGAATAGACATCAAAATGGGTCCCTTTTTCCTGCTAACAGTGGTATCTGGCACAGGAAGAGAAGATCCACTTTGTGAAACTCTGACAAATACTTGCTGTCAGTAGATGAAGACCAGGTATCAGGCAATCTTGAGTTCCAGAGGAAAATTGTATTTACTGGACTACTACTATGCCCGTTTCCCAAAACAGTCTTATTCTTGTTTCTTTAATGCACCTATCTTATTGTCTTAATCCCGCTCTTCCTGGCAGCACTGCAGCAGTGGTCACGTAGATTTATTTCCTCTCATGGCCAGGCTTTGTCTCTGTTCACTGTCCATGTTTCCTGTGTGCCTTTTGCCCAGCCAGTCCTGGCTTGCTGCACTTCTGCTGCTCCCATTTCTTTTCTGTCTTTACTTCATCTAGTCCCTCTAATCCATTGTCCCATGCTTTCTTTTACAGCTGACAACTGTACCCAAAAATCCAGATAATTAAATGTCAGATCTGCTTTTAATCCACCTCAACTCTCCTTTAGAGCATCTTTTTCTGATTTTCCTAGCAATGCAATGATTCCTCATTGGAATCTCATTCCAATCTTATGGTCTTTGTTCCAGGCTGCCTAACTCCAGTCTGATTTTAGCTTTGTACCTTAACGTGAGTGTTACCTATGTTCATTTGATACCCTTTTAAAAGGATGTGGAGAGTGGGGCAAGGAATGGAAATTAGAAGAGCCTACTGCTCATTCCAGGCATCATCCTGAAACCTCTGTTCTTGATGGAAGCTTGGCATTCTTCTTCTTTTCTCCAGTTGCTTTTGTTTCATTTTGGAACCTAAGGGCATGTGCTTTCTTTTGAAGGATGCTGTGTACCTACTACAGCCATATATGAATAACTAACTACGTGTTAAGTTACAACACTTAACAAATGAACGTCTTTTAGTGCATGTCTAAGATTATAGCAATTTAAAACTTAGCCAAGCATGTGAAATACAAAGAATAATGGGAAAGATGATAGTTTTTTATCTAATTTTAGCAGAAAGTGTATCCATATGGGTGGGAGGTCTTTGAAGATTTCAGCCTATGCTTTTTATACAGTATTGTAACAGCTTAAATACAAGTGCTTTTCTTTAATAAGAAAAAAATAATGTACTTTCAATGAGTTTCATGGAAATAATCTCATTTTGACTTAACATACTCAGCCTGAGTTAAACATCTAATGTGAAACTTGAGTTGGTTGCATTTTTTGCAATGTTTTTAATAGGAAACTAAACAATGGTTTAATAATGCTTTGTACCCATGTTACCATCTCATCTGAAAGAGATGTATAACTTCCATTGGCTGCCAGTTACTTTTATTAAATGTTTTCTGAGAAATTTATTTAAAATCTGCACATTGCCTTGTTTTTAATTCTGACACAAATGCCAGCTTCTTCTGGTTTTCTTCACCTAGGCTGAACTGGAAGCTTTTGAAAACAGATTAAAAGGACGAAGAAAGAATAAGAGAAGAAAGGATGAAGTAGAAGTTGAACAATCATCATGGCAAAAATACAAGAACCTCATTATCCTGCCAATATTCGGAGTTGCTGTTGTGATGGTTGCATGGCTCATGGTCTACAATGACTGAAACAACTCAATATTTAATATACCTCAGTTGGGTTTTAGGTAGCTGTTATTCCTAGAATGTTAGTCTCTGTGTGACAACTTAATATGCGTAGGTTATGTATGTATATTGTTTGCCAAGAAAAGTGGAGAGGAGAAAAGAAATGTCACCTTTTGTGTTACTACATTCACAGCACAAAACTGAATTCAGAAACTGAAAGTAATAGTAGTAGATTTTAGTCTACACTGAAGTGCTGCTGTAATTTGTCTGACATCCATTAACATCTCTTCAATTAATATATTGTGTTACGTTCCTTGTCTCCATTTCATAATATTAAAAATAGCTTAGTATAAAATGTTTTATTGAATATTTGTTAACTATAAAATCAATTTAGTGGTTTATTGAAGATTAGTATTCTTATGCTGGTCTTTATGTTGTATTTCTATGCTTCATGTCAGTTTTACTTATAACAACTAATGGGGAGCTTTGGATCACTTAGGCTTGAATATTCTGGGGCCTCAAGTCAGAACTTTGTCCAGCGGAAGAAAATGTGAACTGTCTTCCATGTCAACTGTATCACAAACAATAAAATGAGCCCCCTTACAGAATCTGGAGTTTGTTTTTTGGTTGTTCCCCTCCTGCCCTTGTTTCCTTAAAATCAAACCAATTAAAAACTTCACTTACTGAACAGAGGCTGAACAGGGATATGAAGTAGTTTCAGGGTACAGGGATGTATTTTCATCACTGCTCCATCCACAAACGCAGAAAAGCAATTTGAAATTGAACTTAGAGCATCACTTGACTATTTGTATAGATAAATGTCACATTTGAATATTTGCATAGGGCTGCAAAAACATAATTGAAAAGCATAACAATAAAATTGTGTTGTTTTGAAGCCATCTGGGTAGTCCTTGCTAATCATGTTTAAACTATTTAGCTAATCTTTTAAATGTTGAAATATTTTCTTACTGACTGTTTAGAATACCTTGGTTTTGGGATAGCAGTGTTAGTTGGTAAAACTGAAAGGTCTACACAGCTTCAGGATCATTAGAGAAGCTACCTTGTCTCAGCTAAGGGACTGCAACTGAAATTTGAGGGTGGGGGAAATAAAAAAACTGGATTTTTAAATTTGTGCTGGAAATTTTATGCTGATACTTGAGCATTGTGGGTAACTGAAAAATGCTTACTGTGAATCCTGTGACAGATGAGGTACAAAGCCAAAGGGCCTTTGGTTGCCCTCATATTACAGGCATATAATTTCATCACAAATCCTGCAAAAGCAGTGGGACCATTTATGTAAATTAGTAGAGAAGATTGCATTTTGTTTGAAAGCTCTTTTCAGTTGATTTTGGCACACTTCTAAAGGGACCCAGTATTAATTTGAGCTGATAATTACAATTGGATTATTATTCAGCAGCAGAAAAAATAGAAAAGCTGCAAAAGGTGGTAGCTTTTAGATAGTATAGATAGACAAAATGGGGACAAAACAGGCTTTTAAAAACATTTTTCACCTAGGTTTGGTGAAAGAGAAAAGAGGTAAGGAAAACTTGGAAGTATTTAGCATGGATTGGTGCTATTTGATAGTATGGTAGGTTTGAAGGTTTTTTTTGTTTTTAGAAATACCTACAACTTCTGTCATGATACATCAAGCCATCAGTATGTAAAGTTTTAGATTAACTGAAATTACACTAGGCAGTCATAGTTTCATCTGTCTTGAATTCTCTTTATTTTCTAGGATGAGTAATAAACCATTTTCCATATTGTTACTTTAATTCTTTTCTATAATATTAATGCCTGAAAGAAAATTCCATATATAAGCATTGTTTCTATAAGTCTCTGTAAGTCTCTCTCTACAGAGCTATAAAAATGAACTGCACTTGAGTTGTATGTTCAATGTAGTTCTTAGTGTTCTTTTTTGCATATTGGAAATATTGGAGAGGAAAAAACTTAAGTGCTTCTTACTGGTNCTGCTGTTGGCACAGTTATGGCACCAGGGGCCACAGAAGACCCCAAGTGATTTTCAGACTGTGCCTGTGGTCATCTTTATTATAATAAAAAAGCACACGGATCTTTAAAAATTCATTACATTCATAGAGATGTGTGTATGAGTAGGCATATTCCTTTCCTTTTCTTAAAGGATTCGTATCTCTCCTGAACCTCACGTGTGAGATGTACCTGAGTCATTTGCACTCTTTTGGTCTGCCTGCTGAACCAGATACTTATTTCTTGGCATAAGAAGAGTTGTGGGGGTTAGAGCAATTTGCAGTTTCATAAATCAGTGGTTTCTCTTCGCAGTTTTTAAATTATTTTTACCATTCTTAGCCTTTTTTGTTGGAGCTGCATGTTGCAAGCATGACAACCTTTGAAGTAAAAGGCACAGATAAAATAATCTGATATTCAATATACATGAAAAATTGTAATTCTAGAAAGGAAATACTGAAATAAAGGTAGGGTTTTTTTTCCCCAGAAATTTAAATGCAATGTACTGTTACATAACATAATAAGCAAATATTTTTAGTGTCAACAGTTTACCAAAAAATACCTATTGATAAGTGTATAAAAAAAAATGACACAATGACTTGCAGTTGAAGGGAAATTAGAGAGAGAAGCCTGATGGTGAGGATACTTAGCATGCAGAATATTTAGAACATAGAACATAGAACAGTTACAGCTGGAAGAGACCTTGAAGATCATCGAGTCCAGCCTTTTTCCTAGCCCTTTCACCCCACTGAATGATGCTCCCCAACACAACATCCAGCCGTCTCTTAAACACCTCCAGGGACGGTGACTCAACCCCCTCCCTGGGCAGCCTGTTCCAATGGCTGACAACCCTTTCAGTAAAGAAATTCCTCCTAATATCCAACCTGAACCTCCCCTGGCGCAGTTTCCATCCATTTCCCCTTGTCCTATCACTCTCTACCAGGGAGAACAGACCAATTCCTGCCTCCCTACAACCTCCCCTCAGGTAGTTATAGAGAGCAATGAGGTCTCCCCTCAGTCTCCTCTTTTCCAGACTAAACAGGCCCAGATCCCTCAGTCTTTCCTCATAAGGCTTATGCTCTAAGCCCTTTACCAGCTTGGTAGCCCGCCTCTGTACTCTCTCCAGCACCTCAATGTCCCTCTTGTAGTGAGGGGCCCAAAACTGGACACAGTACTCAAGGTGAGGCCTCACCAGAGCTGAGTAGAGGGGCATGATCACCTCCCTGCTCCTGCTGACAACACCGTTTCTGATACAGGCCAGGATGCCATTGGCCTTCTTGGCCACCTGGGCACACTGCTGGCTCATGTTCATCCGGCTGTCAATCAGCACCCCTAGGTCCCTCTCTGCCTGGCAGCTCTCCAGCCACTCCTCCCCGAGCCTGTAGCGCTGCTGGGGGTTGTTATGGCCAAGGTGCAGTACCCGGCATTTGGCCTTATTGAACTTCATGGCATTGGCCTTGGCCCAGCCATCCAGCCTGTCTAGATCCCGCTGCAGAGCTTCCCTACCCTCAAGCAGATCGACATTGCCACCCAGCTTGGTGTCATCTGCAAACTTACTAAGGGTGCACTCTACCCCCTGGTCCAGGTCATTAATGAAGATGTTGAACAGGAGTGGCCCCAGTACTGAGCCCTGTGGGACCCCACTCGTGACTGGCTGCCAACTGGATTTCACTCCATTGACCACAACTCTTTGGACTCGGCCATCTATCCAGTTTTTAACCCAGTGGAGCGTATGCCCATCCAAGCCAAGAGCAGTTAATTTCTTTAGGAGAATGCTGTGGGAAACTGTATCAAACGCTTTACTAAAATCCAGATAAATAACATCCACAGCCTTCCCTTCATCCAGTAAGCGGGTCACCCAGTCATAGAAGGAGATCAGGTTAGTTAAACAGGACCTGCCCTTCATAAAGCCATGCTGACTGGTTCTGATCACCTGGTTATCCTGCATGTACTGCATAACGGAACTCAGGATGATCTGCTCCATCAGCTTCCCCGGGACTGAAGTTAGACTTACAGGCCTGTAATTTCCTGGATCCTCCTTCCTTCCTTTCTTATAGATAGGAGTTATATTTGCTCTTTTCCAATCAGCTGGGACCTCTCCAGTCAGCCAGGACTGCTGGTAAATGATGGAGAGTGGCCTGGTGAGCACCCCTGCCAACTCTCTCAGGATTCTAGGATGAATCCCATCTGGTCCCATAGATTTTTGGACGTCAACTTGGAGGAGTAGGTCCCTGACCATCTCCTCGTGGATTATGGGGGGGAGATTTTGGTCCCATTCTCTTGGCTTCGGGGGCTGGCTTCCCTCAGTACAGGTGTTACTTTTATTAAAGACTGAGGCAAAGAAGGCATTCAGCACCTCAGCCTTATTCTTGTCTTTTGTTACTAGTTTTCCTTCTGGGTCTAGCAGGGGACTATAGTATTTAGCTATACATAAAATGAAAAACTTGGGGATGGTGGCATGCGTTCCTGATTCTGAATGCATTCTGGTGAGCATTCATCTTTCTGCTGAACCAAGCTGAAATTTCTCAATATATCTTGGAGTGGGAATTCCTTGGACAAGTTTGTTCCCTGTAACAATAACAAAGCTATTGTGTATGTTAATTTAATGTAAAAAACAAGTGAGACAGTAAGTGCATCAAAAACAACTTGAAAAATTATTTATTCTCAAGGACTGATGCAGTAAAGCAGCAATTTTTTCCTGGGTAGTGACAACTGACATACTGCAGTGGCAGTTTTAGGAATGCTTTTTGTTCCTTTCACTGGCAGTGATAGCTCTTACTGCTCAGATTAATGCTGGAATTATGTAATCACATTCCTTCATGTTACTGTTCTGACAAAATTAGGGGAATGGGTTGGGGAAGTAGATTAAGACAAAATAAATGGGAATGGACTTAGAAGATGATTATTTTGCCCTCATGAGGAAATATAGCTGATTTATTAGACATTTGTCTTGACCTTAACTCATAGAAAAGGAAATGTTACTAGGCAGATAGAACCAAAGTTTATTAATAAAAGCTTCTATGTTTGACTGTGGCTACAAGGCACTGCATTTGGAGTTTATAATCTCACTAGTTTCAGCTCCAAAGCATATCTGCTATATGCCAGCTTTTCTGAGAGTTATGTGTCCGTGTGTTATGGGGTCAGAGCACAGAGATGCATGGTCTGAAGGTTGTGCCTGTGCCAGGCAGCAGAAGCTTGATGTGTGGTAATTGCTCTCTGGTCCATGCTTTAGCGGGGAATATTCTTGTGTGGAGTCCATGGGTGACCCTCTCCTGAGTGTCATTTAGTTCAGCTGTCCCTATTCTGCTTTTATTTCATCCCATCACCAATTGTTATCTATGGACATTTAAGTAGCTCCCTTTTCTTGCTTCATGAATATAGATTTGTGTTTGTGTCTGCCCTTATCATTCAGTTAAAGCAATCAATTTCTCTAAAGAATTATGAGCAGAAGATACTGTAGTGGTCTGTATTTACTAGAAGGGAAATGCAGGGTAAAATTTAGAGAAAAACAAAATCAAATCAGTTAGAAGATAATGAGACATGCTTGCGTCTTTCCACTAATGGTTACATGTTACATGAATTATTTTGGCTCTGCATTAAAATGTTTGTATGTCATGCTAGCAGAAAACAAGTTTCTGATATAGATGTTTATCAATATGAGCTCTGTGATGTATTAAAGTCAGTCATAAGGTAGGCTAAATCGCAGCTGTCTAGAAATAAGTCATACTCTGAGGGAACTGTGGCTCACTTCAACCAAGTATTACTTAATCTAATTGTTTATGGAGTGATTTCCGTAAAATTGCCAACAAAACCAGAACTCAGCTAAGGCTTTCTCTGTTCTGAACACTGTGAATCTTGTAGTTGTGAAACTGCAATTTGAGTGACTTCCCAACTTGAGGAAATTAGATGAGGAGTCAAGATTCATTTGAGGTCTTACTCTGAAAAAGTACAGATGGAGAAAGGTATCCTCCACCAAAGGCCAAGCTGGCTTTGTGGTCTTAGCTATGATTTCGTTTTTCAATTACAACTTCTGACAGGGCTAACTAATCTCTGTAAAATACTGTAGTAAGTAGTGAATTATGATTTGATCCCTCTCTTTGTCAGCATTACAGCATGAAACATTTGTTGGTTTACATTAAGCAGTTTGAAGATTTTGCAGAAATGCTCTTGCTTCTGTCTCTTTTCATGCTTTTCTTATTACTTGTGGTGTTGTTTTACCACACCAAACCCAAACCTACTGCTTTCCTCCAGAGGGGACTTTGCTTTATAATTTATTTTTTTTAACAAAAAAATAACATGTAGGACTGTGCATTGCCATGAGCAGGAGTTACTTATGTACAGTGGCACCTCCAGAGGCAGAGGGCCGTCAGTCTCTGCCTCATAACAAAGTTTGCACACAAACATAAAAGTGACAGGGCCTAAATCCAAATGTATGGAAGTAAAGGTATCTGGGAAAGAAGCTGGAAAAAAAGCTAGGAAGAAGAATTGGCCTGAGGCATATAAAACAAACTCTGTATATGAGGGATATCATCCTCAGTGACAGCTAAGAGTAGTGACCAGGGGTAGGAGCCATATTTATGTCAAGGTTGTGGTTCACTTTTTTTTTTGAGTCTTCTGACTCACATTTTGAATGATAGCATTTCAAAAGTGCTAAAACATGCACAGTAACAACTAGAAGCCTTTCTGGTTTACAAATGTCATCTCAGACCTCAGTTGTGCGGCCAGTGCCAGCTCTCTCTGGCTTCTGAAACAGTTGAACCTTGCATCTGTTCTGGTACTGCCCATCAACCATGCTGTTTGTCCTGTTGACTTCATCATTCTTGAATAGCTCTTACAAGCTCCATGATGTACACAGATTTGGGCCTCAGACTTGGCATCTCTGGATGCAGATACATGGGAAAGGCCACAAAATGCATCAAAATACAAGTCTTAAAAGCCGAAGTCTAACAGCGGTGGTGCATTTGCTTTGTCATTTGCAGCTTCAGGCAGCACTTGTCCCTTGGCTTGAAAGCTTTGCAACAACCACCCCCTCCAGCTCTCAGCTCGTTGAGGTCAGTCACGGCCAGGACCAGCGATGGGGCGGTCGGGGCGGAGGGGGCACAGGTGCATCGTCCGCGGCTGTCATTGCCTTGCGCGGGAGGGACGAGGCACGACAGGCTCGCGTGGCCCCCGCAGGGGCTGGGACTGGAGCCTCGCTGCGGGGAAGGAGCTGGAGAAGCCTGCTCCGGCAGAGGTTTTTCCCGCCAGAGCCCGCTCTCCTCCGCTTCTGCTGTGCGGGCAGCAGCGCCTGGAGCCGCATTCAGCCCACTTTTGGGAGATAAGGAGGAAAGGCAAGACGCTGTACTACGGGGGAAAGCGTTGCAGTCCCTGCAGGCGCGAAACTTCTATGCCTGAGGTGAAACGAAAGCCTTTGCATAACTGTAATGTAAAATAAAGAGCATCCAGAAGGCAGGCAGGTCCTCTGGCGCGCGGAGGAGTCCTGCGCCGGGGATCCGCGCAGGTATGGATTCAGGAACGCGGGCCAGACTCGCTATCACCCGCTCTGAACTCCGCGCTCCAGCTCGGACGGTCCACGCGCTGGTAGCCTCGGATCGAGGATTGAGCCGAGGATTGGCTCGGATTGTGCCGCAAGACCGCGTCCAGGTGGTCCAGGAGCAGAGCCGCAGCGAGCCAAAGTAAGGGGTACGAGGAGCGAGCTCCGCGGGCTTCTGCCTCGCACATCGCCCCTGGCTCAGGCATGGCACCTGAAGCCCTTCGTGGTATGACGAGACGTCCTTTATCAGAGCGAGGGGGCAAAGACTGTACCCACCTCATCCGCCCTCCCTAGGGGACGGCTTTTAGGGCAAAATTAGCAAGTGGGCTGTCTTTTAGCTTGTCCCAAGGGGTAGAGCTTGGTGTACAAAAGGGGTGGGGATGTAGCAGCTTTCTCGCGGCGGTTTATTATTATTGGGTGGAGGAGGAGGGAGGGGGAGTCTGCCGAGCAGACAAAATGCGGAGGCCCCCCTCCCCCAAGTGTGTATGTGCGGGAGGCAGGCTGCCGCGGTTGGTTGCAGACTGAAGTAGAGGAGCGTGGGGGCGGCTCAAGTGTAGAGGTTCAGCAGCAGCCAGAGCATGCACTCCATGCAACGGTTCCCTGCCCTGCCTGCGGAGGTGGAGCGCTACCGGCAGGTCCTCTCCGCCAACCGGGTAGGGCGCTCCGCGTGGGGCTGCTGTGGGGCCACGGGGCGAAGGGTTTGTGATGGCGCTGGCTCAGCTGCTCGGCGACCCCAGGAGGGGTCAGGGAGCAGCATGCAGCGTGCTCAGCGCGACACACAGCCTGGGCCACCGATGAGTGCCGGGGTGGTGGGCTGGAGAATGGGAGAGCGGCCGCGAGTCCTGCGGGAAACCCCGTGCGCCCCGCACAGCCTCCCACCGCGGGGCTGAGCGGCAGGTGGCTCGGGCAGGCAGAGAAGGAACGAGTCCCGCGACCTGTCAGAAGGCACATCCTGGGGGACGGCCGGGGACGAGTGACCGCCCGCGCCCAACCATCTCCGGTGGGACCGTCTCAGAGCGCTCCCGTGGAGAAACTTGTGCAGCTGTGCGGCTCAAGCGCGGGGCACGGCCGAGTTCAGAGGTGCAGAATATAGGTGATTCGCGGTGAACAACCCGTCGTCATGAGAGTTTTACGAAGGGTTTAGCGGCGTCCTCACTTCTCTCACTAAGTCTGCAGGGAAGACTGGTAGGGCTGATGTGCCTGGGAACCGCTCCGGCGCCGGAAGGAGCGAGGAAGAGTTGTGCTGAGCCCGACGGCAACAGGTCTAGCCAGGATTTGCAAGAACTGAGTTAGGGCTTGGCCTCCGGGAGAACAGCCGCGGCACCTACACCGGTGGCTGGGCTCCCAGGTAGCCCATGTACCGCGACCTCGTCCCCGGCGCGTTAGCTGCCGCCTCCAGGCAGCAGCGAGAGATGGCTTCATACTCGCGTCGGTCGCACCGTGGGGTCGAGTGGAGGGACTCTTCCCCTCTCCCTCCTACATCTGGCCGCCGTCACCACCCATGAAAAGTGGTCATCCCAGGGAGGGCCACAGACGGGCTAGTTAGTTTCCGCGGGGATAAAGAGCACACCTGCGTGGCTGCAAGTGTTCGAAGGGGATAGCACAGGTGCTCCCAATCTCCCCGCACAACCCCTGGGAAGGAGGAATGAGAAGGGCGGAGGAGCACACTTTGCCTACCCTTATGGGAGAGGCAGTGCAGTTTTGGGGTGGGGGTCGGCTTGTAGGAGCTAGCTGACGCGAACCTTGAGGGTGAGCTCACCTACCTTGCCCTTCCCTTCCCTCCCCGAGCTGGGGACAGATGTCCCTCGTGCGGGTGGCGCTGCCAGAGGAGGAGGTACGGCGGTGGTCGCAGGTGAATAGCGGAGCTGGGGGCAGCCCGGCTGGCAGCGCTCCTTGCAGCGGTGCAGGCGCGGAGCCCCGCGGCGAGGAGGCTCGCAAGAGTGCTGAGCGTGACGCTGCGGCAATTGGGGAGAAGGTGGCGGAGCTCCCTGCGCTGTCACACCGGTTCCTGCGCGACCGAAATGGTACAGCAGCACGTTTTACAGGGGTGTAGGTACGGCACTGTACTTCAGCAGGGTCGTTGCTCCACTTAGTTTAAAATGAAGACTCCTTGGACGTATGTCACAACAGATGATTAATTAATTAAACTTTGTTTTAAATTATTAGCAGTCTGGCAGAGATAGTGAAACTCTTAAATGAAATCGAGTATCCAGAGCTTTTAATGCATTCATGAGGTCTCTTGGGAAGGTTTAGCTTTCAGTTGTTAAAATATGGGAAGTATTTTTCCATATGGTCACTCACACCCTTCCTGTGTACCTAAAAGATGGACCAGTCAGCATGACTAAACTAATTGTTTAGATTTGTTTTTGTGACTGATGCCTTAGTTGGAGATCTCTGTTGTGAGCTTCTCAGGTACTGTGACACAGAGAGTGTTGAATTAGTGTACCACTGAGGTAATCCAAACAATTTCAAAGGAATAACACAAGGAATTTTAGAACTGCTGTTTTATATGTCTCTGTAAAAGCTGGTGACCTCTCCTGACTGTCTGGGACATCAAGATTCTGTAGGAAGCTGGGGGCTCTGGGAAGCAGGGGAATTCTTAACAACGTGTATACCTCCTTTAGAGAGGAAATGCTCATGACTTTTCTGCCTCCTCCATCAACCATTTTTGGGGTACCCCGACCGCTTGTTTCTCTCCCCTTGGGGAAGCCCAGCCCTTCAGCCTTGCATATAATTGTCATTCAGCACACATTTTTAAGGAAGCCACCAGTACTCATTTTCCTGAGAAGGCTTTTGAGGTGGTGTGCCACACAGCAGCACAGCTTGTTTGCCCAGATCAGCAGAATCTGCTTCTGTTCTATTAGTATCTGATGAGACCATCAGGACAAAACATTGGGGTTTTTTTCAGTCTTTTAGATTTGAGACTATAAAATACTAAAGAAAACATTCCTTTTGTCTCTAGAAATCTTTGCTGGTACTTGACTGTGTGCCTTTGGTAGATAAGTGTGCAGTGAATCACAAGTATAAGATTGTTTAACGTGTATCATGACTGGAGGTGTTCTACAAAATGTACAGTGCACAAAGGGCAATTGAATATATCTGTATTGTTCTTTAGTTGTTGATTCTGTATTAGATCATGTCTGCAGATACAGATGAAAGCCAGGACTGTTAACAGTGCCAGTAATTATTTAAAAATGCAGACTTACTTGAATGTAGGAGCTTCTTTCTTTCTTTTTTTTTATGCTAAGCTGATACAGATATTTAGGTCTTAGCACTCTTCTCCCTGGAGGAATATTACAGTCCTGCTGTTAGTGTAAGTCTGTGTATGCTGTATGCCAGACACCTAATTTCTTGAATTTCTTGTTGTTACTTGCATGGCTGAGTGAAGAGTGTGTGCAGGGGCTGAGGTGGATAAGCATCCAGATAGAAATCTTATTTATCAGAAAGGGAATGGTCCTTCCAAGAGAAGGTGGAACAGGCAAGGGAATGTTGGGATGGTTACACTCTGCAAAGAAACCCAGTGGATCCTGCTCTTCACTGCTACTCAACTGTTCTGATCAACAAATGCTGAATAAGCCATTTGTACACAAGCGGGAAGACAATGTGGCCTAGTAACTGTTTGGGCTCTCTGAGTCTTCATGACACTGAGGCCCAGCAGATCAGGCCATCTCAATACAGCAGACAAAGTGTAAGCACTACAGGCACTTCTTTTAAGAGATAGGAGCTGTGGCTTTGTCCCCACCTGGACCAGGAGGACATGGATACCATGTTATCTGCTTTCAGGCTGAACAGCATGCACTGTGAGCAGTTATGCACAGTGGTACTGTTTCCTAGTGTGGTCAGGTTTTAAAAGATGGTGGCTATGGCTACATTCTGTGGGAAGAGCTGGATCCTGTCAGGGTGTCAGGTATTCTCGGCAAGTGCTGTCAGGGCCAGATGAATGCCTTGTTTCTGAATGCCAGGCAGGGTTTGGCAGGGCTGGATGTCAAGCCACTTGCACATGCAGCCTAGGCCCTGCCAAATGTGGCAGCCAGACACCTCCTGATTTTTAAAAGCCTTCAGGAAGAAGCAGCTAAGCAGCAGGGCTTGAGAGGGCAGTCTGATTACAGTATTTCAGACTGATGTTTCTACTCTATCCCAGTTTATTTCCCTACCAAAAAGAAACAGACCTCATGAAATGACAGGCCAGGTAAGTAAAATCTCTACTGCCAGGGGATAAAGGTGACAACCTTCACAAGTGACAACCTGTCACAGTAGGACAAGGAAAGCTTAAATCTTCCTTGAAAAGGTCTTCACACACAGAACAACTTCTGAAGACTGTGTCCAGAGAGGCTCTAGCTTTGCTACTGTATTGCCTCTCTATTTTTAATTCTAGTGACCCTCTACAGTCAATTTTTGTGGTGTTAAGGCATGCGATTTTGTCTGTAACTGTCCTGAACCTCAGTCTGGGTCCCAGGGCATAAGAGTCCCTCTGCATTTGCTGGCATCTGTAACTGAGGGAGTTAATGTGGGTCTGAGGTGGAGCTGCATGAGGAAAAACGGGGAAAAGAGGGAAAGAAGAGGTCTTGGGTCTTGACTAGGAGGCTTGCCTCTTCGCCTCGCGCCGCAGCCCTGTGTCTTCTAGTTTGCCCGGACTGCCCCTCTCCCAGGCCGTCAGCGGGCGGAGGCGCAGGGTGGGCTGGCAGGCACAAGTCAGGCCGGGCGGAGGCGATTGGGCTGCCCCGCCACAGCCGAGAGGTGGAGAGGTGGGGGCCTGGTCGTAGCTAGCCCCGCGACAGGAGAATACGATGCCGATTGCATCCCTCCCTCTGTCCTCCACCCCTCTATAAATAACTCTTGCTGGGTTGACCTATCAGATTCCCGTGACAGCACCGATCCCTTGACCCGGGGCCGCCTGCAATGGAAAGTCTGAATGTAAAAAATACCGTAGTAAAAATAGAGCAGCCGGGGGAGCCCCTCCGCCAGGTCCTAGCGCCGGGGCCTGGAACTCACCGCTCCCTTCATATTTACGACTCTCAGGGCGCTGACAGCTGCCCTGCCTCGAAGGGTTCCCCAGGGCGCTGACGGTTGCTCCCTCGGCTCGCAGCGCTGAGATGCGAGCGGCAGGCCTGGCTGCGCCGCCTGGGCACTGGGCGGCGTGGAGCGCTCCTCCTTCTGCATCCAAACCGATGTGCGCCTTTATACCCTCATGGTGAATTCACTTCTCTTTTTCACTCTCAGATGGAAGTGTAATTCATTTCTGCTATTCCAGTTCCCTTCCAAGTAGTGTTTTTAATTTCAGCTTATCTTTCTAATCATGGAATATGAAAGAACTAGGGATAATGTTTTAATATCCTAAATTCTAAGTAATAATGAGGCAGTGGTCAAGCAAGAGCATGGGGTTTCAAAACGAGATGAGAATCTTGCTATGTCTGAAGTCTGAATTAGATTTCATCCTGTGCTTACCTTGTGCAGAAGACTGCTTCCCTGAAGGGACAGGTTCTTATCTGCGGTTTCAAGGCACTATAATTTAAAACAATACTTGTAATTATTTATTTATACATATGCTGTTATTTCTGAAAGTTAAAGCGAGTGACAGATACCAGAAAGTATTGTCTGACTGCTGCTGTGTCTTCTCCTTCTGGTGCATCCATATTGCAGTTTCTGGTCCTCAGTGCCCACTGGAGCACAGTGTACCCTGGATGTAGCAGTGTGGTGGTCTTGGCTTGCAGCCAAGCACCCATGCATACTCTTGCTTACCCCCTCTCTGTCCTGTCCAACCTGTAGGACAGGAGAAAAAAAATAAGAATGAGAAAGCCTGTGGGTCAAGGTAAAGGCTGGGAGATTTCTTACTAGTTACTGTTGTGGGTGAAACAGACTCAACTGGAGGAAATGAGTTTACTGCTGATTAATATAAGTATTTAATTACTGATTCAGGTATTGTGAAACAAAAAAAGAAGCAATCATTAAAACACGTGGGGAAAATGCATCTGCTTCCCCATTCCCAGGCTCAGCTCTACTCCAGACTCCTCTCCTCCCCCTCTGTTATCTCAGCAGGTGGCACTAAGTCCCTTCAGTGAGGCAACTAGCGCAGGGAGGATTGAGGTTCTTGTCTGCTGCTCTGCTGCTCCTTTCTTCTCACTCTTCCTCTGTTCTGATGTGGATCCTTCATGGGCAATAGTCCTTTTGGGACTATCTGCTCTGCCACTGAGTGCTTATTTCTTTCTGCTCTGACCCTGGTGTTTGCACTGCTGTTTCTCACTCTTTTTTCACTTCTCTGCTTGTATGGCAGGCTTTGCCCTTTCTTAAGTATGTTTTCACAGAGACACCACCAGCTTGGCTGATGGGCTGCTATGTCCTGTGCTACTGAGCCAACTAGAGCTGGCCCTGCCCAGCATGGGGCAGCTTCTGGTCTCTTCTCATGGAGGCCACTTCTGCAGTCCTCCCACGGCCAGCAGCTTGCCACCTACACACAGTACAGATGTCCATGTAGTCAGGGGCAGAATTAGCTAGAAGTGGTGGCCATATCATCATACCATTAACTTGGGAAAGTATGTTTGCATACAACTGACTAAAGTGACAGTGTTACTGCTGTGGTTGTCTGCTCCCCTGTTCCCCTTCCCCAATCCCCTAATCATGAACAGATGAGATGAATCCATCCAATCTTCAGCTCCTTTTCACCATCTCTGTCATTAGGGTGGAACACCTGAAGCATCTGCTTTTCTGGGTGCCACATAGTTTATAATTCTCTATTTTTGTTAATGTTGTTGCCAACATAAGGTACATTTTAGTGCATTTAACTCACAGAAAGTGGAAGGAGGCTGAAAATCAGATACTACCGGAGCTGCTTTGGAATGGTGAAGTTTATGCTTCAATGATTCAAACCCTTCTCCTTGTTGTAGAACGTGCTTCCCACAGCAGTATGCATTTTGTGGGAACCCAGCCTTTGCACATGTTCTAAATCAATATGTATTTTGGGGTTGGTTTTTGTTGTGGTTGTTTTTGGTTTTGTTTTTTCCGGCCAGGACACAGAAATTGAGGCAGTTTTAAATATTTCTTCATAGAATAATCCATGGAGGAAACCTTCTGTAAACCTGTAGGAGAGAAGACTGTCAGGTTGCATCACTGCAGGTGCTCCTGTAAGCTACTGCTCTTCCTGAATTCCAAGACTCATATTTTCTTGCTAAAGAAGCATTTTCTGTACTGAACATAGAAGTAATCTTCACCCAGTCCTTTGCAGAAAGGCAGTGAAGGTAAACATAAGTTTCCTTCTTTGGAACTGCATCAGACTGCATCTGTTCCAGGCCATGTGTTGTAGTTCAGAGAGTACAAGATCAATGCTTGTGCGCTGGGACAATTTGACAGTGATTATCAAAGTCTGACTTTCCTTTCCTCAAACTTGTAACACTCAGTTTTGCCATGTACAGAACCCAGTGTTTTAAAAACTAATGTGCTAGAATCTGGTATGTTTGATACCAGAGATTTAACTTAACAGTGATTTAACAGTAGTAGTAATTGCCCAATGTAATTGTCATTGCTTGTCACCTCAGAGAGGTCCTAGTTTCAAATTAGCCTATTCTGTTACTCAAGTACTACTGAAAGTTAAGTGAGAGCATCTCAGACTCAGGAAGCACTTCTGAGGAAAAAGTGAGAGTTGCTTTTCCACTTGCTGCCTCTGAATGAAGCAGTAAGAAATAATGTGCTCGTTGCATTGTTAATCTCATTAGATTTCAGAAAGCAGTCAGGCCATTTTCTTGGCAATAATACCACTGGTAGCATTAAGGAGCTTTCCATCCCAGGTCTCTCAGCCCTGCAGCTCTGCATTCATGTAATAATACAGCATATATCAGTAATATTCAGTTACACCTGCTGTGGACTTCCATGGACCAGTGGTGCGACAAAGAGATTTCTTCCATTGCTTCTGTTTCTGATAAAATCTTTTGCTAGGTGGATTATTTTGCCTGTGTTAATGTTGTCCCAGAACCAGTGGGACCTGGTGGTTACAGAAGCAGAACATGCTACAGTTGTCAGGCTTTCCCCAACCTTCTGCATTTTCACATCTTAAGGAAGAAACACAGAGTGAGACAAGGTGAGCCCACCTTGCCTTAACAACCTGTGCGTTTTTCCCAACACATGGTGCATGGGGACAGACCTTGCTGAGAGACAGCTTATTGTTTAAAATATACTGGTTCTATGCACATATGAATATTGATGGAATGGATAATATATTTGAAAGATCAAGAACTGCAGAGTAAGTAGCTATCTTCATTGTTTTTCTTTCTTGCTATTTGATTTGTAGCAACCATGTAAAAAAGAATTAAGTAGTAGATGCCTTTTTAAAGCTTTAGTTTGTTCCTGCTCAGCTATTTTAAAGGTATAAGTTTAAATAATTTGTAGTGCATATAGACAAGGCTGGAAAGGAAGTCTGAAATGATGCTTGAATGTGTTTAGAAGATCTTAACAATTCTCCTTTTCCCTGTAAGGTCTGAGTATATTGAATAGTGATGATAGTGGTCTGGAAGGGCTAAGAATGGAAATGGTTTCCATTTGCTTTTACCCCCTTATAGATAGGATTATTATGTGACTCTTGGAGAGAAAATGTAATGGTAGGAAAGCTGCTATCTGTTCTAGGGATGACAAGTAAATTCAGTCCTAGCCATAAGTACAGTTGGATTTTTCTTCTTTGTCAGAATAATTCACCAGATTGTTATTGTTTGTTATTGATGGAGGCTTTTATCCTACAAATCTGTAGAACTTTGATACTATATCAGTCACAGTCGACCATGTAAACCAGTACAAGTGCCTTGTTAACCCACTTAATCTTGAGGTTTTTTATCAACTTGTTGTTTCATAACTTTGACAATAATTCATAGATTTAATCTCTAGTTGCCTCTTCAGTTATTTCTGTAAAGATGTCCTGGTAGTTTCAAAAAATAACCTTTTCTTTCTTTATTTTCTCCTACTGAAGCAAAATGTTCGCAGACGACATTTTTCTGAACAAAGTGATATCCCATCAAAAAATGAATGAGTTGTGTCTAAATTTTATAGGTAGTAGGTTATCAACCTGTGAGGCATTATGTAAATCCATTTTCATCTTTGGGAAGAGAACAAATATCCAGCTATGCTAAACAGATGATGCTTTGCTTTGACTCCAAACCTGTGTCCTTTCCTTTGATGAATATTGCTGCTGCTTTCATCCTTGGTCCAAAGATTAGTATCTATATTCACGATTCAGAAAGAAGTCAGTAGTATAAAGTTAAGATTACACATTCAAATCCAAAATTTTGATTTCTTCTATCCAGATGTTTATAGTGTAAGAATAATCTATATATTATAGACAAAACCAAATAAGGAATGCGTAAAACATAAGGAGACAAATGCTTCTAAGAAGATTCCTGCCATTTGATTAGCTTGCATTCCAGTTTAACATCCAATTCATGTTATTGAAAGCTTCTGATTTTAACCAGGTTAAATAATTGCATAATCAGCAGCACAATAGGCACATATATGATGTACTGGGGGCATAACAGTCACCTTCAAGTTCAGAAGGCTAAGCCTGCTGATTAGTAGGAACAAAAAAAAGGTATGTCCAATTATGAGGTCTAGTGCCCTTCTGTGGTATGGGGCTTGTGGTGGAATTTCTACATGGGTGTTGATGCACTGAATGGGAGCCACAGGGCAGGCAGGATTTCTTTTTGTCCCTTCTAGTTTTCCAGTCTTGAAAGCTGCTTTTAAGAAGAGGTTTTTCTCTAACTGCATTCTTGCACCATCTCAAAATGTTTTATCAAAATCTTTTATTGTCAGAGATTACTGAGGTGGTTTTCTTCAGTTTTTTTACAGTTCCTAATTTTACTTTTTGGTGCTAATGGCCCTTGAGCAGGTATCTGTTCACTGAATTCCCAGCAAAGCAGGAACCCCAAGTGAGTGCTGTGTTTCTTCTCTGCCTGTTGAATTGTGATTCTCAACAGTGTCTAGCCAGAGACTTGCCATCACTGCTTTACTTGCTTAGCAAACCTCAACAGAATGAACATCTTGGTAGTCAGGAAGGCATTAGAATGGTCTCTGGGTATGTTCAGAAAAGCAGCTTGGAACTGTTGAAATTTTCATAAGTAATTTTTGCAAGCCTTAGAAACTTGAATAAAACTAATAACCCCCGAAGAATAAATTCTGCATTAATTAATTTTCTCCACACACTTTCCCACTGCCTGCTGAGGTAGGCTGCATGGATGTTCATGTTCCGGTATTGAGAAATATCAGATGCTAACCATAGTCTAGTTGTCAAAATTAATGTCTTCCATAGACACTTCAGTTTTTGAGAAATCTTTGATATCTTCCATATGTTTACTAAATCTTGCTCAGCTTATGAGGCACAGCAACATCCCACATCCTTGCCATCAGCTGTTAGTAATAAAGAAGAGAGAGCTTGGAACTGTAGTAAGTTTGCCATCAGCAGAACTATTTCTTAATCTGAATGTTCTTGAAAATTCAAAGAAGTTCCATTGTAAATATGGGAAGCATCCATTGTTGCAGTTGCAAGTTTATATCAGTGAAATTATAAATAATTGTAAAAATATATAAGTATGTAAACAACTACATTTATGCCAAAATGGAATCATTATTCAGCATCACTTCATTTGAAAAAGGAAGAGATTAAAACATATTGGTATTGAAGAGGTGATACCACTGTTCTCTAGTAGTGGTAAATAAAATTTTTTCCCCTCTCTTCTAATTAAAGTTTTTAAGAGTGATCAGTACTGGCCCTATGTGATGGCTAAATGGTGTGTCTAATTCTCATTTTAAATGAGGTGGAAAACAGTACTGGTATCACACCAGATACATGGAATCCAAGAAAATCCTTTCTTTTCCACTTCTGCCCCTTTCCATGAGATGTTAAACACAGATTATCTGTAATGGAGAAACAAGATTAATAGTTAGCATATGAATAACTTTCTAAATTCTAAATCAAGTCTTTTCAAGGAGAACAATTATTACATTATTTATTTAGATTTATTTATAAGAACTAGATGAAATGAGAATAAACTCCTCAGACCTCCAAATCTCCTAGTTGGTCTGAGTGACCAATTTACTTCCACCTCCCTCAAGACCTTCTAAAAGGGAGCTGTTGCACCAGGAGCTAGCTTTCTTAGACTGAGCATAGAATCATAGACTCATTTGGGTTGGAAGGGACCTCTCGAGGTCATCTAGTCCAACCCCCTGCAGTGAGCAGGGACATCCCTAACTAGATCAGATTGCCTAGAGCCTTCTTGAGCCTCACCTTGAATGCCTCCAGTGATGGGGCCTCAACCACCTCCCTGGGCAGCCTTTTCCAGTATTCCATCACCCTTGTGGTGAGGAACTTTTTCCTAATATCCAGTCTAAAACCATGGCCCCTTGTCCTTTCACTGCAGGCCTTTGCAAACCGGCCCTCTCCAGCCTTCTTGTAAGTTCCCTTTAGGTACTGGAAGGTCCTTTTAGGTCCCCCTGAAGTCTTGTCTTCTCTAGGCTGAACAATCCTAGCTCCCTCAGCTTGTCCTTGTAGGAGAGGTGTTCCAGCACCCTGATCATTTTTGTGGCCCTCCTCTGGACCTGCTCCATCAG